>JAJHPC010000020.1:4854418-4942782 GCA_024447665.1 Juncus inflexus | reverse complement strand
AGTTTGTACGTGTGGACACCGGTAGAGGCGTTCGTACTTTCGGCGCTTGTGATCTATTCGGCCTAAGAAGATGAGAACGGTCTGTTGAGAGTTTTGGTGGAGACCGATTGTGTGTGTCGTAGATGACTTCCGCACGATCCGACCTAGACGGCCTAGACGGACGTAAAATCGGTTAGGACGGTAACCGGTTTAGAGGCGCATGGACAACACGCATGGTTTGAGCGTCACGGATTAAGCGTAATCCGAAAGGTATCTTTAAGATTTATTTCTTTGATTTAACCGATACGCACGGATCCTCGGATTGGTTTTGGACGAAATTTTATTTTTCCGCTGCGTTATGCACGTCTGAAACCCAACAAAAAGTTGCATGTGATGTATTGAATTCATGAAAAGATGCCTATGATGTATTAATGTGTAGAAACATGTGTGTTGACAAAGTTGACCAGGTGTTGACCATGTTGATCATGTTGACAGTTGACTGTTGACCCACTGTGTTGACTGTGGACTATGTTGACTATTGATTGTATTGACTGTTAATTGTTGACAGTTCACTACACTAATTTATCCCTTGTATGTTGACCATTAAATTGGTCAAAAGTTGATCATGACATGGTCAAAATATTGACCATTGACTGTTGACCTTGTCAAATGTTGATCGTTGACCGAGTCAAATATTGACCAAATCAAACATTGAGTTTTGACCTGCCAAATATTGACAATGATGACCGCGCCCCGAATTCGCATTCGTAAGCCTTTATATATATATATATATATATATATATATATATATATATATATATATATATATATATATATATATATATATATATATATATATATATATATATATATATATATATATATATATATATATATATATATATATATATATTTTATAAATGGGTAAATAATCGAAACATAATATGATTATGTTTATATTTGATATATTTGTTGATATGTGTTGATATAATGAGAGAGTTCATTAAGCGTAACACATACGTCATTGAGATGAAGGAGTTCATCGTCCATCATGAATACATCATTAAGATGACAAGTTTATTTTAAACCACACATCATGGCAATGAAAGAGTTCATCGATTTATATACATGGAGATAAGATTTCCAAATACAATCTAAGAAAAATTTCATGGAGATGAAACATATATAAGGAAATCTTTATGTTAGTTCATAAAGATCAAGGCCATGATATATCATTGTTATTATCTTTATTCTATTAGTACATGTGATGTTCTTTGAATATTGCATAATAATATATAATATTAAATAAAATCCCTCAAAACAATGTTAAGTCATGAAGTGCCTTCCATAAGTCTAAATCTCTCGATACTCTGATCGACTTTGCATAGGTCATGCCAAAGCTCGGTATGTAGGGACAATCTTAGGATGAGAGAATGCGGAAAATGAGAGCCAAAATAGGTCATGCCAAAGCTGAGTGTGTTAGGTACTATTTTGCCGATGATTAGACATGGTTTGACTTAACTGGGCTATCAAGTCGGACTTGGGCTCAGGGCATACGATAGGATATATACGTCGGGCATATGATGCTTATCCTATGTTGTTCAAGAGTTTTATGAGATTACAATTGGAATTATTCCTACCTAAATAAGTTAATTTCTGGGCGATGAGCCAAAGCTCACTTAGGGACTTAATTGAAATATGGATCTTGTCTCACTATGAAACTTCATGGATTGAAAGTTTCCGAATCAATGCGATTGAGGGTTATTGATTTGATTAAAAATAGTGGGAGCCATTATATGAAATATTTAAAGAATAATAGTCTTTGCATATTATTCAAATCGAATAGTATACCTATTTATGTCTCACAATAGGTCTTTGAGAATGACAGATAACATAAGATGCTAATAATTGTTAACATGAACATGGACAAGTATTGTCAATAATGTTCTCGTGCTTAAAAGGAACGTAAAAAGTACTCCCAAAGATAAGGGCAAGATGTTGCCGAGGCTTCGGCCTTAGGTAAGAAATTAGTATCTTTTGCAGTGAATCGGTTCATTGAAAGAAACCATAATTTCTCAAGAAGATATGAAAAAGGGAATGAAAGGATAGTGTGACTATCGCTTCAAGTATTTTTGTTATAGAAATTAACTTGTCTATTTCACATCATGTGTATTAGATACACGATGTGAATCACACATTTGTCAAAATGTACTGACAAAGTTGTAGACTATTGAGTAAATATGATGTTTACATATGAGTGACAAATGTAGCAAAAGTTGTTGCATTTTCTCAAGTAACTCATTTATTTACAGTCTTTTTGGACTTATCGCCGACATAAATAATTGTTCTTTCATGTCGACAATAAATTTTGTATTATCTATAGTTCGAGTTTATCTATGAATAGTCATTAATTTATTATTGAGAATAATAATTTCACCATTCACAAATGTCAATTTTCTTTGGAAATGTTCCAATAGAAAAAATTACCTTATGTGTTATATCGAACAAAATAATTATAAGTCTATCTATAACATTAATATTAAGAATTTAAATCTAGCATTGTCGCTTGGTCTACTTAGATAAGATGAACATTTATTAAATCCATTAAGATGGATTTTCAAATTCATTTGATTTTGAATCATTTGAAACATGTGTAACTTATTTATTAGACAAGATGACATATACATCTTTCACAAAGTAAGCTGAAAGCAAGTTACGTATTGGCTCTCATACATAGTGATGTATGTTTATCAATGAGTGAAGGTGCTAGAGAAAACTACTTCATCACTTTATTCAAACAATAAATTTGAATATTTTGAAAAGTTCAAAACTTTCAAATAATGAAGTAGACAATAAACTTGGTTTTGAAAAATCAAATTTCTTTGATGAGATCGAGGAGTCGAGAACTAAGTGTTTGATGATCATGATAATGATATCGAAATTTATTAGATATAGTTCGATTATGATGAGTCAAATATATCTTCTATTTCTTTCGGGGTTACGCTCTTATTACGTTCATACTGAATATAATTCCATCTAAAGCAGTTGTAAAAGACTCCATATGCGATATGGACTGGTAGGTGTATCAAATTATCTTTTATCAAGATTTGAGAATATGATACTTAATTGAAGCATCATGCATCTAATCGAATTATTGCTTATTGTGGAATATCCTAAGAAAAGTAAAGGATATTACTTCTATAATTAATATGAGAACAAAGTGTTTGTTACTCAAAAATTATATCTCTTTGGAAGAAGTGTTTCCCAAAGAATTAGTGGGAGTAAATTTGAAATTTTCAAATTCTACATACTGACAGTAATGCTCGGATGGAAATTAATTCTGATTTCAACTAGTGATTGAGTCTGCAATTAATCAACTAGACTCTCAAGATGTTGAAGAGTCTGAGTATATAACATAAGTGTATTCATGTAGATCTATTAGAATTTATCGCAGGCCCGAAAAATATAGATTTTTCGTGTCTAATAATAAAAATTTCGTACCCATAGATGATGAGTCCACATTCTATTAATAGACTATGATGAGTCAAGTCTCTAATGGTTAGAGACTTTGAAAGTTGAGATGTAATTCATGTCAGACAATCAAGTTTTGAATTTTATTGATCCATCAGATGGAAATACGGTTTTAAAAGAAAGACCGCCATGGATAATCTGCAAACATATAATGCATGATTTGTGGTTAAGTTAAACTCATACTGTAGACTATGATAATATTTTTCCAAGTCATCATGCTTATGTATTTTAGAATTTTTTTGGGCATATGTTCGTAGTATGACTATAAAAGATGCCAAGTAGATGTCAAGACGTTGTTTCTTAATAGAAACATATGAAAGTATGTATATGATACAACTTGAGAGTTTTGTCTATCCTAAAAAAATTTGAAAAGAGTTTGCAAGTTGCATAAATTCATTTATGAATTAAAGCAAACATCTCTAGGAGAATATTTATTATTTGATGAAATAACCAAACAGATTGATTTTATCAAAAATTAAAGATAAATCTTATGTTGACAAGAAATTCAGTGGTAGCATAATTACATATGATGTGAATTAAGTGTAACAAGCACACATAAGTATAATCTTAGTGAAAGTCAATAAATAATAATCAAGAGTATGATTATATACTTGAGAAGAATAAAATATTCTTCTTAGATTATGGTAGACATAAAAATATGCAAAGTATTTGTATATAACAATGTTTGATAATCCATTTAAGAATCAAAACCCTTAAATGATGGTGATCATGTTAAGTCAACTGGTATGTGATACCACATAGATCAAAGAGTATGAGATACTTGGTTGATTTGGCCTAGCACATGTGGGAGATTGATGGTTTATGCGCTAGGCCAAAATATTTGTGACCTAGATAATGGATTGTAATAACAAACATAATATTTATTCTAAGATATTTCATATAATATGTGCGTATATGTTATTTTAGTATAATTAAAATAGACCATGAATATGCAATTCAGCTTTATGTCATCAAAGTGCGTGACTTTGATAGTAAAACTATAAAGTGTTATGAATGTTATTCTAAATCGCCCCTGGTCATTTATAGGATATTTGTGGAGACAAATATATTTGCAGATACATATAAATATATACCTATATACAAGCTATAAATGTACACCAGTATATTAGTTGACTGATGATTATGTTTTACTGATCATGGATAAATAGTTATCAAGTCATTAACATAGGTATATGTTAGAGACCATATACTGGACTGACCCGCCATAAGAATGCTACATGTTTTACGTCATTAGCGATTCTTGTAACATAAAGTATTTATAGTCCTTTGACCTGAGATTATCTCTGTTCCCAACATGAGTAATTTTATATTTTAATATAATCTAACACTTCCTTTAACCGGGTGGTCATAACGGTTATGATTAGGTATACAATGAATCATATAGAGGGATGAGTGCAATCAAGATAGGATTTTTTCCTCTCATAAATGAGAGAGATATCTTTAGGCCTCTTGATGAATTGTACTGAAAAAATGTATGGCCATACTCAAATGAATTAATAAGAGTTATTAATGTCATTTGTTCTTGTTCAGTTTAATTTGGGATCAAGAAATATTATTCGATTAATATAAGGATGACGTATTACATGCCTTATGATCGATATAGATATCGCGTGACAAAGGGACTAAATACGTGATTGTTGATTAGGTAAATCGGATCACCGATATTCACTTAAATTGGGTAGTCATGATGGCTTGCTAGAGTCCGCTCATGATTTATAGACTGTCAAGTCTATTGTCAACATTAAGTGAGCCTACAAGGTCACACACAAAGAACAAACAGAAACGGGCGCAGAAAATCCTAGCGACTTATATGATAAGTTGCATAAGAATGTCACAAAATATATTGTCATCTTATGTGATAAGATGTGATATATATGTATATAAAGACTATGAGCAAAAAGATCATATAATCTAGAAGAGTCTAGATGATGGCATATGGATAATGATAAGTGATGTCATACACATCTTTTAGTGTGAAGAGACATGACTATTCACCTCTATATAAGGACATAGAGGCCTCCAAATTCATTATACAACACATCATTCTCTCTCATTATTTCTCATTCTCTTTTGTGAGACAAAAGAGAGAAAATATATTTTCTAATTTGTATGACAAAATTATGAAAGGGTGCTTACTAGCATATATATTGTTCTTCTTCCCGTTTTAAGAAGTTTGTTCGTGTGGACACTGGTATAGGCGTTCGTACTTTCAGCGCTTGTGATCTATTCGGCCTAAGAAGATGAGAACGGATTGTTGAGAGTTTTGGTGGAGACCGATTGTGTGTGTGGTAGATGACTTCCGCACGATCCGACCTAGACGGCCTAGACGGACAGAAATCGATTAGGACGGCAACCGGTTTAGAGGTGCATGGACAATACGCATGGTTTGAGCGTCACGGATTAAGCGTAATCCGAAAGGTATCTTTAAGATTTATTTCTTTGATTTAACCGATACGCACGGATCCTCGGAATGGGTTTTGGACGAATATTTTTATTTTTCGCTACGTTATGCACATCCGAATCCCAACAGTTCTTATCGACATGGTACAATTAATCAAAATCAATCACATGTACAACTAATAATGACAATATATATATATATATATATATTTTGTATAATCATTGTAGGAGTTGAATTGTAGAGTAAAGATTGTATTGTAAGTAGATTAGATTGCAATTCTATAAATATAGTAGCTTACTTGTAATCATCAATTCAATCAATATTAATCAATCATAATTAACAAACACTTCTCTCTTCTATGCTTCCACATTTTAACTGTAACATTAAGGAAAAAAAAATTGAAAATCATGATATACGGAACCCAGTTTTAGGATATAACATAAGATAAACATTTTTGGAATGCTACTTGAACCAATTAGCCTATTTATAAATAAGACCGAAATTACCGAATCAGCAAAATAATTTTATTTCCTTTACAAATTGAAGACAGCAACAAAAAGAAAATCTTAATAGCAAAATAACGGCAGAGAAATCTTCCTCTCCAGTTCTTTAACAGACAAGAAGACTTCAATTTCCAACCCTTCTGATAATAACTTGCAATTTTTTTCTACATCCCACTAGATCAGTTTCTCCTTTTTAAATTCTCTGATATGACCAGCACTATGACATTACTCCCACTTTAGGTCTTCTTCTTTCTTCTTCAAAAATCAAATATTTACCTTTCGGAACCTTGATTTCCCCTCCAAACGGTCCTTGTCCTCTCTACGCGCTGAAGAGAAAATTGTTACACCGTTCCTCCCAAATACAATCTTCCCCGCGATAATTGGACCATTGAATTAGAATATGCACGCATGCGCAATCAACCTCTCGATTCCCTTTACCTTACATTGTCAACCTCTAGTCTCTAATGGAAATCGAGTTGGAAAATTATCCACTTTTGCCCCCAGTTCAAAATCTGAAATACAGATATATGTGACTATATTGTAAGTGATACTGCTTAAAATAATTCACTAAAATCTGTGAGTCCACCAATTTAAACTAATCCACAAGATTCTGCTTAAAATATTTCACAAATATCAAACCGTTCTATCAAAGAGAAAACAATCAATAACGAAAACTTTTATCACAGAAAAGAAATCAATCACCTATTTCCAGAAAGGAAAATTATTACTGCCCCTCCATTGCCACAAATAAGTATACTATGCGTAATGATGATGTATGTACTGGTATTTTCAGATCAAAATGAAATGCATGAATCGAAATGGACCCCACAAGAGGTCTCACTCAGTGGTTTTTCAATACCACCATCCAGTATTACCAGACGACATTGATTCACCCCTTCATTTAATGTTGCTCAGAAATACAATAGCTTCCATCCAAAAAGTGAAGCCCTACTCTCCAACTTTACTTAGAGCTTCATCATTGCGATTCAGCCATGGAAGTGGCCTTACCTCGACCCCTAGCTTAACAAGGCACAGAAATTGCTCGCTTAAATCGAGCCCTAATTTTCAGATTGAGTGAAAAAATTGGACGGATGCAAAGTTATCTTGCTGGTAAGATCAGTACGCCCTTTTGTTCTCTTCGGCCTTATTCCACACCTCAATTTATCTTGTGATGCAAATTTTCATGTTTTAATCATCAATTCAACCATCATTACCAGTGTCTTTCTTCCTTAGTTTTCCTCAAATTTCGGTTCTCATATGGAATTTGCATCTCTTGTTGGAGATGGGAAAGCCGTCCTTGCTGCCATTGAAGGCCGTAGCCAGATACAAAGGTAAGTGCTTGACCTAATTCCATCACTTATTTCGGTTCTGGCCAAATTAATTCTTAATATCCATTTTTTCATGTGATTTCGATCACAATTGTCACACCTAATTTTTGTTCCAATCATACATTACTTGTATTGATTTCATAATAATCTCACAAATCACCTTCTAATTGCAGTTTATCCTTTGATTTCTATAGTCGGGGTTGTCATCAGGCCGCACCTCAAGATGTATCGGACAATGATTCTGATTCTTCATGGTATGTATTATACATAGTTTTTAATTATCTTCTTTTCTTAATGATTTAATTCAATAACGAAAGTGCAGGGCCGACAGCTCGGACGAAAGCACAGATTCTGTAACTTAAGTCCTTCTGATGATGAAATCCCCAAATCTGATGGTGATATGTCATGGTAAGAACTCCTTTTCACTACTTCATGATTTTTTGGTACAATTTTTCACACTCGTATATAATTACTACATCCGCTAATCTACTGCATCCACTTTAATCCCTTACAGGGAAGATCCCGACCATCAATTCAAAGGCCAGACATCAAAGAATCTTAAATCAACAACTCCACCAAACAAATTCAAGCCACCCACTAATCGGATTGCCAACGGCATGCCCAATTCCAACCCAATAATAGCCCCTGACTTCGAAATGATTTTCGGGTCCACAGAAGAGGCATACGCACTATGGAGGTTATATGCTTTGCGTACCGGCTTCAGTACGCAGAAGCGCACCCGACATACAATTGATGACATCCCCTATAGAGCAACATTTATATGCAGTCGTGGTCGAAAGAAGAAAATCACAGCAACGCCGAAATATCAGGCAGAAGATTGAAGAACCCTCACAAAATGTCTACAAGCCGCATCGGCGTGGCGAACATTCTACGCACTGTCAAGCTCGGGTAATTGTAAGGGACGACATGTTAATTGGTGAGTGGCATATTACTAGACTCAACCTAGAACACAATCACGACTTCAGGCCAAGGAGTGTCCGTGATGTGACCACAGACCTTATCTAAACAAAGTTAGGAGGAGGCCGGATGTCATGGATTGGCCGGTACGTGTTAAGCCCAGCCCCTATCTCAACAAACGTATTAATGATGTCGGCCTTTACATCATGTACATCGTGAAGATCATAGATTGCTTGGTTTCCAATCGACCGATCGAATTCCCGTTTGACGCCATGAAGAGCAATCGAGGCCGAGCAGCTTACAACCTAATCGCCTCGTCATTCTTCCCAGGGTCATTCCCTCCTTTCGGTTTCTAAATAAGACTGCAGCTTTCTTAGACATGGAGCAATATGTTTCACATATTTGTGTTATCTTTTTTTTCTTTTAATCTTTTGTCTGTGGCCCTTTTGGATTTTATGTATCTTTGACTTTTATGTGTTTCGTTGCTGTAATATGGAGTGCTTACTGCCAATTCCAACTTACTAATTTGTTTGTACTTATTTTATTTTGATCTTATATTATTCCTAACTTTCAAAATTGTGCGACATATGGTTTTGTTTAGTTCAAATTATTTCTACCCTCTCTTGTTAGTCAATAAGCAATTGATCGTCCCGCTTGTTAGTCAATAAGCAATTGATCGTCCCGCGTATCTATACACATGCTTTATGAAATGGACTTAGCATATGTATAATGGAGACAACCTTATACTGGACAAACAATTTCAACCATACATCATTATATTTAGTAAACGAGTAAAGATGATTAATAGAAATAAGCAGCAATAAATCTTCCAAAATACTTACAATGAAAACAAAGAGACATAAATTAGGCAATCTTCAGTTGGTTTCTTAAATAAACACTACAACCAACCATCAATAAACCTGCCCATCAAAATACAAACAACAAACAATTTAAATCCAGACTAAAATACTACGTTCAAACCGAATTACACCATGAACCAAACACCAAAAGGACCACGCAAGTCTGAAACGCATTAAATCTTAGGGGGAAAAAACTCCTTCAAATAGAAAGTTAGAAGAATCCGACATTCACAGCACGCTTCCCAGACTTTGCACGTTCCAACTTCTCGATATATGACATTCCACCACCGGCAGGCACCGGTACGTCCATTTGTGCATATGCCGCCTTATCGAGCAGTGCCTCACTGTCCATGGTTTCGTCCGTCTGTCCATCAAAAAAACACGGACCGTGCTCCCTGCCTATGAAAGAGAAAAAAAAAGTTATACATTAATTGCATGTTCATGAAGTTTAATCTATCTTTGATTGGAATATCCAATCCATGATTTCGTCATATACTAAATGCATCACCACTGGTCAGATAACCCAAAGAAAAAAATAAAGTTCTTGACAAGGAAAAACTAATATCAAATTACCACTATATATTTTAACACAGCCTACAAATAAAAATTTCAATCAATTTGTCTGAAGTTGATGAAATGATTCCAGTATTAGATAACTGGAGGTGTGGATTAGAAACCAAATTAGAAGACTTGACCGTTGGCCAGTAAAGACCTTCAATTTCAGTGCCAACTTAACACACAAAATTGTAAATTAGAACTTCGAACTAATTGATGCTTATATTGCTTTTCATTTGAACTGTACAATGGAATTTTTTTTTTTTTTTGAAGGAAAATGGTTGTCAATTGAAAACATTTTCAATTGATTAATCACAACAAATATTTACAAAAGTTTGTTCTTCTCACTTTTTGTGGGCTCAGCCCAAAATTTGTTAAATACGTGTTTCGCCGCAGCACGGGACGAAACACACTGTACATTTTTTTTTCTTTTCTGAATCTGGTTAAGCGCTATTAGCGGGGTGGGAAATTTGAAAATAGCATGTTAAATCAATGTTACCCATTAAGAAAAACTAAATTGTCATTTCAATCTGAAAAAATAAATATTCTCTAGTACCCTATATATGAAGCTTAAACTCTATACCTAAAAAAATTGAGACTACATCTATACCCTAACATGTTAAATCAATATTACCTACTAAAAAAACAAAGTTGTCATTTCAATATGAAAAAAAAAATTCTAGATAAAAATAAGTTGTTTATTATCATTTGTTTTTTGTTTACAGATTTATTTTATTTATTTTTCCATGTAAAAAGGCTAAAAAATATATTTCTCCTTATTTTTCTTAATTTTCCCCCTTTTTTTTGGCTTTTTTGGCTTTTTTTTGGCTGGAGGTGGACCTAGAGTGACAGTTTGTTTCGCCCCAGCATTGGGCGAAACAGACTGTGTTTCGCCCCTTCATGGGACGAAATAGACTATATATTTTTTTTTGCTAAGTGGGCTCACTTTTTTTGGGCTCAGCCCAAAATTTGTTAAATACGTGTTTCGTCCCAACACGGGGAAACACACTGTACATTTTTTTTTTCTGAATCTGTGTTAGCGGGGTGGGAAATTTGGAAATAGCGTGTTTCGCCGTATCACTGGGCAAAACAGAGCTTAATTACCGCATTTTCCAGCGTAATAATTTTTCGCTCTGTTTCGCTCTGCTACTGGGCGAAACTACCCGTGTTTCCCCAAGTGGCTGGGCGAAATGGCTACTTCTGAAAATATTTTCAAAACTAGACAATTATCTTAATTTTTCTTTTTTTTCCACTTCAAAAAAAAAGTCGTCTCACGAAGGGGTTTTTTTCCCTCTCATGGGCTGTTTGGAGAAGAAAGTCAAAGAGAGAAATAGTCGGGTCCACAAGATGAACGGTTTGGATGAAATCTTACGGACCAACTTCTATTCCGTTTCTCTCTTCCGTTTGATTTAGATATCACAAGATAGACATTAAATCGACGGATCAGATTTTAGTCCCACGTGTGGCCGTGAGAACACAGCAACAGGAGATTCGAACTCAAATCACTAATCCAAAACAGCCAACAAAAAGTCTAAAATTGTCATGTATGATGTCATATGACCATTGGCTTAGTATAACTGTATAAGACCTCATTTTCCAAATGCCAGACAGGGAGAAGCACGGCCTCAAGAAAGCATGAAAATGGGACCGTGCTTCTCTTATCTTTTAGTGCACCTATCTTTTTCACATGCGACTGTCTGGAATTTAGTGCACTTATCTTTTCCATGTGTTCACTTGATTTAGTGTGTGTGTGTATGAAATGTAACTTGTGGGGTCTCGAGAAGGTTTGGGGACCTTCTCTCTTCTTCCCCGAGAAGAGAAGGGAGAACATTCCCCCAAATTTTTCAACTCCGGCCAACTCCCCTACCTTCTTCCTATCTCTCTTCTCCACGTCTCCCTGTACTCTTCACTCATCTTCTCCCCGACTTCTCCCCAACCCTCTTCCTGATTTTCTTCCCGACTCAAAATGAAGCTTCCGATTCTCTCTTCTTTCCAACCATCTTTCTAATCATCCGCTCGACTTTCTCCCTGACCTACTTCCTGAACTTCTTCCCGACTTCCACCTTCTCTTGAAGGTTCGGAATTTTTCCCCCAAACCCTAACCCTGGCTTTTGGTATTTCGAGCAACTCATTCAAGGGCAAGCACACCATATGAAACTCGAAGAGCATTATTAGTTTCAAAGCAACACATACAGCAGTTTCCAAGAGATAGCACCACTCTATGGCTTCCAATCGATTGCAACAGCACAGGATTTTCAATATTCGCACTTCTACAGATCAGTGGACTAAAGTATCAAGGAGTATCTTCAGTAGTCATCACTCAGGGCATTCCAAAGATGAATTTTATTTAATTTTTTGGTTTCTATCAATTGTATTTCAGTTTTTTCAATGGGGGAATATTTTGTAAAATTTGTATCACTTTTGATTATAATACCTGTCTACGGGCGTCTTTCTATCGAAAAAAAAATTTAGTGTGTGTGTAAAAAATTTAGTGGTTAGTGCACTTATCTTTCCACATGCGACTGCGTTCACTTAATTATCAGTAAAAAATTATTTATATCTTGTGTGCCAAAATAGTGCTTCTCCCGGGAAAATAGAAAGAAGCTGCCCGATGACTTTTGGTTCTTGGGAGGGATTGCTTCTGACAGGTCAAGTTCCATCTTTTTAGGCAAAGTCGAGCAAGAGGAAATGTATGACCATGACTTGTGATTAGGGGAGGAAAAACTCCAGGAAACAGAAAGTCAATGGTTGAAGAATACTTTGATTTTTCCAAGTAAACGTTCATCTTTCCAAGCAATCTTTTCAACTTTTCCTCATCCAATTAGGCAATATATAGCCCTCAATTACCTCTACCAGGCTCCTTACCAAGTAGAACAAAAAAAATTATTATATTTGTACAAAAACACGTAATGTTAGCAACAAAAACCCTAGCCTTTGTTTTCTCAAGTGTCATGGTTCTTGCCATGTCCCAAACAACTCTTGCCCAAAACACACCACAAGACTATGTTAATACCCACAACACGGCTCGAACGGCAGTAGGAGTGGGCAATGTTTCATGGAATACCACTGTGCAGGCCTATGCCCAAAGCTATGCCAATACCAGAAAAGCTGATTGCAAACTGATCCACTCAGGCGGCAAGTTCGGTGAGAAAAGCAAGTATGGCGAGAATCTTTTCTGGGGATATGGAGCTGATTTTTCAGGCGTAGATGCTGTCAATGCCTGGGTGGCCGAAAAGCAATATTATGACTACAACACCAACACGTGTGCATCAGGAAGAGTTTGCGGTCACTATACCCAAGTTGTCTGGCACAGTTCTACTCAAATTGGTTGCGCGAAGGTGGTTTGTGATAACAATGGTGGTATATTTATTATATGTAGCTATAGTCCTCCTGGTAATTATGTAGGTCAAAAACCTTACTATGGGATGAAGGCCTTGATATGTATTTATTGAACTCGTATATAGTACTTTACATTTTTTTTAATTTATTGATAGATCTAATTCAGACCGTTGAGATTAATGGAATATTTTCGGTATACACATGAAAACATTTCTCACTGAGAAGAAATCTATCACCTATTTCCTTCCAGAAAAAGTACCTACAAGTCTTTCACTCAGTTAACTGAAAATGAAATTTAACCACCAGAGTGAGTTGACTGAAAATATACATGGGTAGAATGACAGATTGAAGTTTTAATCCTCAAAATAACAGAAGAAATAAACTAAATTTGCTTTTAGCTAATTATAATTTTTTGGAGCTTATGGGTAGTATATAACATAAATTGTATTTGTAAGGAATACATATAATATTTTTACCCAAAAAGGGTAAATATGAAATTCAATCTTTACAATGAACAAACACATTGTCGTAACATTCAAAACTAAAATACAAACAAAAGAATGAACTATAACCATACAACACCACTTGAGAATTGAGAGGTCTAACATACACAACCACCAAAATTACACACATATAAATTCACAAACACCACAAAATTACAAAACACGCCCCAAATAAATCACAAATTACAACAACAAACAACCCACAGAGAGAGAAAACCTTCTCTCTCTCTCTAACTCGCATCCCTGAGCCTCTTTACCAACATATCAAGCTGTTTCTTCTTACTCGCCTTTTCAGCGGCTTTTCTCGTGCCAAACGTGCCAAACAACCTATCAGAATTATCCCTAAATTTCTCAGAAATCGCAACGACCTTCTTATAATCCTCCAACTTATTGTAACTCCTCTCTCTGATCACAGGATTCAAGAAATTCTCAGGATTACTGCTCGTCAGAAGATTGATGAGCTGGCGCGCTTCGATAAGTGCGCTTTTCGGATCCTGGCCCGTTAATTCATCTTGGTTATCAGCAAATAAAGAATCCAACTCATCGCCAAAATTCTCAAAGAGTCTCAAATCGCAATCTATTCCCATTACTGCATTTATGTTGAATCTCTTACAAGTGTCGTTTAAAAATAAATTGATAACTCGGTCTGATACATGATGGAGAATTTCATAGAGAACCCTACGCAAAACTTGTATGGGTAATACCTGCAATTTTTTATTCAGTTAAGTAAAAACCATGAATTGAGCAATTAAGCATCAAATTATCCTCATTTCACCATAATTAACCCTAAATTGTGCAAATTAAGACTCAATTTAGTCTTAAACTGTCAAATTGGCACTAATTTATTAAACATTAAACACTCGCCAGGAGAGAAAAACAAAAAAAAAGTAGATTGAAAAACTAAATTAACCACATTGCACCTAAATTAACCCTGAATTCTGCAAACCAACCATCAGTTTACTCTCAATTGTTAACTGAAGTTATTAAACTCCAAAAACACACTAGGAAAATAGCAAAAATTAAGAAGAACTAGACATCAAATATTCAAATTAATAATTATATAATACCTGTTGGGCCATAGGCTTCAAAGTCTCAAGAAAAATCAAGACCTCAGTAGCATAATCATTTCCCGATTCCATCCCGCTCCCATTCACAAAATCATCCGCCATCCAATTAATCGAGTCAGCATTCGTCATAAAATCATCAATCTTAGCACACAACAACTTCACAAGCTGCTTCTCAATCGCATCCCTCGATCGCCTGAGCGGGAAATCCCTGCGACCAATCGTGTGGCCACTCGCTCCGTACCTTCTCACGCCAGACAACTGAGCCGCATGAAATATAAAAAACTCACAAGCACGTTCCATTACAGCCATATTAGCCGCAACTTGCATAGCTTGAGACCAACCTAACACACCAGATTCAACCAATTTCAAAATCGAACCATCCACAGCCTCCAAAAGAAGCCGATCCAAATACTTCTTAACCGTCGGGAAAATTTCAATCTGCCCCCCGTGAGATAAAAAGCTCACGGAATCCTCAACAAAAGAACGGACTATTCTGCAAATATCCGGCACGGTGGAACTAAAAGGAGCCACGTAGGGAAAAGCGGGCATTATGTCTGAGGTCTGGATCTGGAAGGATAAAACGTTCATCGAGTACTCGTATTCTTTTTTCATTAGCATTTGCTCGAATTTGTCGGAGGTGAGAGATTCTGACACCTGGCGCTTGCAGTCGGTTAGTAACAGATCATGGTATTTATCGCGGTGTTTGGATAAGACGTCCATTAGTGGGTTCACTGCATATCCGTACCGCCTCAAAGTGGTACCTAGGTTGATGTCAGAATAAGAAAGTTAGGATGTGATGTCAGAATTATTGTAGGTCGAATAAGAAAGTTAGAATCATAATGTGGATTTTGTATAGGAGAAATTTACGGGATCTTGTAAAATCTAGATTAAAATAAAAAATTCCATACATACATAGGGGTTCAAAAATTGCAACTAGATATCAAATTTTTAAGGAACCAAACAACAAATAAAGTGAAAACTAATTGACTGGATAGTCCAAAGCTGGTGCAATGAAAAATTATCTTTTATAGTTTTTATAGTCAGCTTTAGGTATTTTTAATTTTGTTTATCTATCAAAATTTTAGACATTTTGTTTCGATTTTGAGTTTCACACCTATTATTGATACTTAACTTCTCATTAAAACAAAATAATATTTCACCTAAAAGGCCGACATAATCCTTGATCAGCAACAAATGATTGGCAGTCTGCATGCGCGAAAACTGATCCTCCAAAACCGAGACCATCTTGACGACAGCCACGTCCCACAAGGCGTCCACGTCAGCGCGCGACACCAGCCCGCCACCTGTCCTCAAGATCCTGTCTTCTATTATGAAGAATCCTGCGATTTGAGCGAAGAACGTCTGGTGGGATTCCAGAAACGGTGTCATGGATGATACCTGTTGGAAACAGAAATAGATGAGATTTATTAGGAAATGCTTGTAGAACATAGTCTCAGTAGAAACCTAGTCTGGTATATAGTGCACATGAGCCATTTTTATATTAGTCCTTGTAATATTGATTTGAACTTTTTGGTCCATGTATTTTATAATATTATGCACGCTTAGTCCCTAACTTAAAGAAAGTAGCTAACACTGCTAGTAATTTTTAAATGGATACTTTGCCCTTTCAATCTTTAAAGAAAAAAAAAACTCTTTTTACCAAGAAAATAGATCTATGAAAATGATGATACTTATATTACTATCGAATCTGAATAACTCAATGTGTTTTGATATCATTTAAAGGGGTAAAATGGTCATAACATAAAAAATCAATGATGTTAACTACTTCCGGTAAGTAAAGAACTAAACTTTCAGGACCAAAAAGTTTTAAATCAACAGTACAAGGAGTCAAGGACTAAACTTGCAACCAATTAAAGTACAAGGACCAACAATGCATTTATCCCTAAATTTAACACCCATATGATTATTATAGAATTATTGGCATCACAACAAAACAAACCCAAAAACAGACCTGGAAATCGGAGGTGAGTTGCAACTTACTATTCTCAAAATAATACTTCTTGAACCAATCCTCCAACCCAAGAGTACAATGAATATGGTGGGCCCGGTAGAGAATATTATCGGTATCATAATGCAACAAAGCCAACAAACCGTTAAGTGAAGGACTAAGCGCGAATAATTTTATAAAGTACACAGGCCAAAAAGTTTAAATCAACAGTCCACGTACTAAACTTGCAACCAATTGAAGTTCAGGACCAACAATGCATTTATCCATAGATTTAAATTTAGTGTCCATAAGATAATTGTACGATTATTGGTGTAAACCTGGAAATCGGACGTGAGTTGCAACTTCCGATTCTCGAAATAATACTTCTTGAACCTCTCTTCCAGCCCGAGAGTACAATGAATATGGTGCGCTCTATAAAGCGGCGTCAAATCAAATCCGGCAGCCGATGCAGAATCCGGCGCGGAGGCCGCCGCCGCAGCGATGTCATCAGGGTCGGAGTCCGCGTCGAGAGAGTATAAGGCGGATGAGTCGGATGTGGAGCGGGTCGAGTTGAGCTCTTCGTCTCGCTGGCGTTGAGCGGATGCGCGGCTTATCGCCACCTGGCAGAAGAATTAGGAGATATAAGAGGGTGAGTGTAAGAGAATGTTGGGGTTTTTATTATTATATAGCATTGTATTGAGCTTAAAGGTATGTTGATAGGTTGTATATTGAAACAGGTATGCATAAAATTGCGTATTGATGAATGAGGTGGGTTCTTTTGACAGCGGGATTATTTGGGCAACGGTGACAACATTGGGTATAAAAAGTGATAATTCGAATTTCAACTGTACGGATGAAATCTATATATATTTTGAATGTGATGTAGATCAATTTTCAAAGAAATCGGAGAATGATATCATTAGCATCATGTATCATCAAAATATCATTTATATTTGTAACATGTTTCTACAAATATAAATACATATTTTGATGATACATGATGGTTAAGATATAAATATCCAATTATTTTGAAAATTCGATTAAAACATATATATTCCATCCGTACGGTTGAAATTTGAGTTAATACTTTAGATTTTAATATATAGCGAATGTTGTTATCATTGTCCAAGTAACCTTCTTGTCAAAAGAACCCACCTATTGATGAATAATACAGTGGAAATCGCATGCTGATGAATTATTGGAGTCTGGCGATAAATTATGGATACCCTGAGGATAAATTATTTGTCTTCTTTTGTTTGGTGACATCACAATATATGGTAATATGATGCTAAATTAGGTAAATCTGGAGTCTGTAAACAAAATTGAGGATTAATTGAAGCTTAAATAAGCGAAACAAATTTTTAACCATATAAATCTCCATTGCTTCAATATGGAAACTGACAACGAAATATTTCTAACACATGCACCTTCCTATATATAAACAGAAAATGTCCATTTCTAAACAGGTAAGACAACAATAGCTTTCTTACAACTCCACCCAAAAGAAACAAAAATCCAAAACCTAACCTGACCGAGGTGCCGCGAAGCAGCCCGAACCTGAACCATCCAATCCGAAAACTCCTTGGCAATCTTCTTCTCTGCGTAAACCCTAATCGCCGGCACATACCTCACCAGCATCCTCCTCAACGCCGGCAACGGCACCAAATCCTTCTCCTTACACACCTCCCTATCGATCTCATCCACCGCCCTCAGCGCCAAGTACAAATTATTATTCCCCAGATGGTAATTCGCCCTATTACATATCGATAACAACTTCACGCACCTCCTCGCATTACTCAACGCAACCATCAAATTATTCGCCAAGGATCTCGCATACAGAAACGAATCCAACGAGCTCAGAAGCGGAGATCCGGCCGACAACAAGAGCCGATTCGAGTCGGACAGCGAAGTCTTCAGATCATCCACATCAGTCAGAAGGGATCTCAAATCATCAACAGCCCTTATAAAATCCGAATAATGCGCCTTGCAGAGCTCCTCGATCTCGGACTCCTTCGATCGAGAGAAGAGGCGGAGGTGATGCAGGATCGAATCGGGCCGGCCCGAGTTGAACGCGCGCCGCACGAACGGGCCGAGGTCGTCGCCGTTAGAGATGGACGTCGAGAGGGTCACGAAGTCCTGCCGATCCACATCGCCCACGCCGTTGGAATTAACGGTGACGGCGCCGTTAGAGAGAGGCGCCGTTAGAGCGGACGGGTCCGGGCGCCGTCTCATATCTTCCGGAAGAGAAAAGAGTGAGATCAGATCGGATTGTTGGGAAAGAAGAAGAAAATAAGTAAGGGAAATAATAAGGTGGAGTTGGTTTGGAGAGAAGAGAAGTGGAGACTGGAGAGAGGTCGGAAATGACTTAATTGCCCTCCAGATATACGGAACTATAAGTGGGTTCGTTTCGAATAGCGTGTGTAATGATATCGGATCCGAACCGGCGCGAATAATTCGATCCAAAAAATGATTGATAAGAGATTTTTTTTTGTAAGGCTTTTTTTTCAAAAATAAATCAGTAAATACCATTAATTTTAAAATAATGTGCTATTTATCATTTCAACATATAAATTTTATAATTTTTAAAAAATGAGATTAATTAGTAAAAAAAATATGTTATTAACTATAATAATTAATCATATTTAGCCAGTCAAATTTCAAATTTTTGAAAAAACTGAAAATTCACATTATAAAAAAAAAAAGACGACGGCCCAAATACATTGGTTTATTTTGTCCGGCCCAGCTATAAACCGGTTTCAAACCGGGTCCAACTCTACAGCGAGGGTTTTCTTTTCTTACAAAACCTCAGAAACCGAACTGGATCTTTCCATTCCGCGGAAGAGCAGAGAGAGAGATGGCGGAGGGAGAGGCGAACGAGGTTCCGGCGAACATGACGATTTACATCAACAATCTAAACGAGAAGATCAAAATCGATGGTATATCTTATTTTTATTCAACTTTTTTTTGTATATAACCTTCAATTTCTTTTTCTTTGTTGTGCATTGGTACTCCAATTTTCCGAGTGCTTCAGTGTTTCCGGTTAAATTTTGTAATAAAGGGGTTTATTCGGAAAAGATAGGGTTATTTACTTTGTGAAAATTTGGGCCATGTTTTGGAGGGTTTGATTGCTCAATTTTTGACAGAGCTGAAATATCACTGAATGATGTCTTTTCCCAATTTGGGCCACTAATTTTGGTAATGCTTGCATTTGGGTAGTGTCATATGGTATTTTTGTAAAACCAAAGACTAATAACACCATTTGTGCAAGAACCGTCAGGTTCAGGGATAAATTCTTTCTATTGAAAAAATTGTTGAAAAAAGTGACTAGGTTATTTGATTTTTTACTGTACCCATTTTTGTGTTTGTTCATATTTATTTAATTTTGAGCATTTTTTTACTCGCCTCCTTTATTCATATCCTTATTTAATTTCTTTACAGAGCTGAAGAAATCACTAAATGCCGTGTTTTCTCAATTCGGTAAGATTATAGAGGTGCTAGCATTCAAAACCCTAAAACACAAAGGGCAAGCTTGGGTAGTTTTTGAGGATGTCAAGTCGGCCTCTGAGGCCCTAAAACGCATGCAAGGTTTTCCTTTTTACGACAAGCCCATGGTACTTCTAGAACCCTAATTTGCCTCTTTTTTCTTGTTTCAAGAACATTTTTCCTTGAAAACCCTAATTTAGTTTTTTGGAACCCTTGAAACCCTGATTTGCTTCTTTCAAGGATTTGAGAAATTAGAACCATGAATTTCTAATTGATATCTGTGTGAATACCAGTTCCGTTGTTGTTTATTTGGCCATTGTTAATCCTTAAGCTTCAATTGAGCTATGAAGTAACTTCTATTAGCTTCAATTAACAAATTTTGAAACAAAGCAGCAAAAAAAAAAAAAAAAACAAAGTAAATTGAATCTGAAATTCTGAAAAGTTTCTTTTGTTATTTATTTTTGCTTATTTATTTGTTTTATTTATTTATTTATGTGGATATAGAGGATACAATATGCAAAGACCAAATCAGACATCGTAGCAAAGGCAGACGGAACCTTTGTTCCACGTGAGAAAAGAAAGAAACATGATGATAAGGGTATTTTTGTCATTTCATACATTTTTTTCTCGTTTCATTATAGTGGCAATTATTTAATTTGTACTGTACCACATCTAAAAGAGGTGCATTTGTTATTTCAACAACCTAGTTGAATATAGTTTAAGTTGATTTGTATTATACTAGTTGCGATTTGGCATGTAAATCAAGAATTAAGGCCAATTAATTGTTGATTAACTGTCAATGGCGCATTTTAGCGTGCATTTAACTCATCATTTCCTCAATTAAACATCAATTATAAAAATTATGCCTCAATTAGTCCAATTAAGCATCAATTAATCCCAATTTTACCTCCAATTAACCCTCAATTGTGAATTATGCCTCAATTACTCCTTTTGTAAACCCGTGAAAGTTACCAAACCTTACTGAGTTTCATGAAGGAAGATCTCATAATTTTTTTCTTAATATTTTGGTTATAAATTAATTAGTAGATAAAAAGAAGCGGGCTGACCAGCAACAAGCGGCAAATCAAACTGCAGCGGGTTTGAATCCTTATCCTAATCCTTATGGAGTGGCCCCACCTGTAAGATCAATAATTTTCTTTTTAATTAATTGCATATTTTCTATTTTATTTGGTCTTCTTTGGCAATTGGCACAAAGAATAAAATTTCATAATTGTCCCAGTAAAAACATTGTGAGCCAGTGGTATGGTAACAGAAATAGCCATGCTGCACCGCATTTTGTTTTTTCTTTTGAAATAGGCAATTTCATGCGTACTCTTGCAGTATCTCAAAATATCAAATGTATCCCTACAAAAAATATCATGTATACATTTTTCTCCCAGTCTGGTTCAAAAGATCACCGAAATCTCCTTGCACCATCATTTATAATCTAAACATAATCAATGCTTATGAGGCAACCCTATGTTCAGTTTCTGAAGAAATTTGGAGAGAAAGGTAATTTCCATGCTTTATAGTGTGTGCTTAGATTCTTCTTTTCACCTTTCGCACGTGTATACCCGACATGTTGATCTTTTTTATGTGTCCGCACGAAATTTATGCATTTTCTCAACTCATTACTCATTATTTCATATTACAAAAAAAGCAGATGGCATACGGCGGGATGATACAACCTCCTAGACCATCTCAACCAGAGGCGCCAGCACCGCCAAACAACATACTCTTCATCCAGAACCTTCCACAAGAAACAAACCCGCTAATGCTCCAAATGTTGTTCTGCCAATACCCCGGCTTCAAGGAAGTGAGAATGGTCGAGGCCAAGCCAGGGATAGCGTTTGTTGAATATGAGAATGAGATGCAGGCGACTGTCGCGATGCAGTCTCTGCAGAATTTTAAGATCACGCAGCAGAATGCTATGGTTGTTACTTATGCGAAGAAGTAAGAAGGGGGAGTGGGTTGGGTGATTGTTGTGGAGTGGGAACTTTGTAGATTTTGTTTGTGTTGTTTTTTTTAAGAGTAGAGATTTGGAAGATTGCAGGTTATGTGAGAAAGTTGGAGGACGTAATTTCTTCTTTCGGTTTTATGTTCTATTATGTTTGTTTCTTAGGTATTCTTCCTGATTTAATTAAAAAACAGAAAAAAAGAAGATTGTGTTTTCCTGTTTCATGGAAGTTAAAATAGCCTAAATCAAAATAGAATGGTCTATTTCTTTTTATTTTGGCTTGTTTGGTTCGTATGACAAAGCAAAAATCAAAAATATTGAACTAATCAAAAGTATAACTGTATAAACATACCATGTGCATTCTCAGATTTAAAAAAAAGGACTTTTCTAGAACGATGATTAAGGATAATATATATCCTTGTTAAAAAGTAAAATTTCAATATTTAGCAAATCTCAAATTTATAATTTTTTAACTTGGTCAAAATCATTACTTAAACATCAAATTGTATTTCTTTCACTATTAAAAGAAATACAATCTAAGAAAAAAGAAATACAATCTAAGAAAAAACTTGGTCAAAATCATTACTTTGAAAATCCAATTTCGCATTTGCTAAGTGTGATTGATTAAAAGAGAACAAGAATCAAGCAATCATTTGTAGTTCTCTCTCAAAAAAAACATTATAGGAGGGGTAAACAAATCAATCGATTTTATAGGGGGGTTTTGAAGGAATCCCAAAGTGAGAGCGGTTTTGATAATTTTTTGAAAAAATAAGGGGTTTTTGAAGAATTCCCCTTTTTAAATTTATATGAATTTTTAATCTTCTAGCTAAACTGATCTGCCACATATGTAGATTGAAAGAGATACACAATAAAAATATAATGAGAGGCGATAATGTCATAATTTCTCCTCACAAATTCAAAAATGGCATTCATATCACTCATTTACAATACTTTTTATTACTATATAGTTAATAATTAATAATCAATAATTATTTTTTTTGTCTCTTGATACAATCTATATACGGTTCAATCCTTCTCGCCGGGTCAACATGTCAATGCACTAGAATACATGTGCGGATTTATAGGTCGGTCTAATGACAAATAGTGTACGTTTTTTTTTCCAATTCATCCAGCACCAAACCCGAGATAAGCCTAACTAACCCATTGCAAGCCTCTATAGAAGAAGCTTGGCTTATTTCATTCTCTCACTTGGCGCTTATGCGAGTATACTAAATTTACTTTTTATTATTATTGCAAACTAACTCTCTGTTTGTACTTTGTACTTTGAAGATCATAGTTGAATTGATTTCCTCCAGTACTTTATTGTGATGGATATGAAGATATTGATGATTTATACTTAAAACACATTTGTTTGTTACATTCGTCTAAAGTAGAACATTCTGTCTTTTATAGCAAAAGCTCATGTGTTTATTGTGCAATCACAAAAAATGTGCCTTCAAATTCTGTAGTTATGAAATGTAAAGTTTATGTTCATGATTTAGATTAACTCGGGCATGGATTTTGTTGGGAAATCCGTAGACATGTACGTTACATGCGCAGCGGAACCTATGGGTTAAACCCTCCCTAGGATCATCGTAAAGGAAATAAAGGTACGAGATTATGCTTTTAAAATTTATATCTCGGATCTTCCTGATCCGGGAGAGAGAAGCGGATGAAAGTCTGAACGAACTTCCATCTTGCTTCCTTCTCCTTCCAGAAACTCGGCTTGAAGAACTCCTTCTTGAAACTCGGCTCGCGAGACTTCTTCTTGAAGCTCGGCTCGAAGAACTCTTTCTTGAAGCTCGGCTCGAAGAATCCCTCCTGGCTTCTGAAGCTCAACTCTGAGAATCTTCTAGTTCTTCCTAGGGATGAAGAACTTGATCGCTCGCTAATCTCCAAAGCAGGAGATCTTTACTCGTATCCACGCGAACTTCAGACGTATGGAATTACCGGACTCGGCTAGACGAGTCCGGAAATACTTTCCGAATACTCTCAAAAGTTTCTCTCTCTTTTCTGTGTCTTAGACGGGCAGCCTGGAGGCTCTTATTGTCTGTCTAATAGAAAGAGACTACCCTTCTATTTATAATAGAGAGAGAGGCGAAAGATTGCTTAGTTACCATAACTAAAAACTCTAATCTGTGCCTATTCCATTGCCAACGGAATAGGTATTTCCATAACGGAATATTTGGCAGCTAAGGTTATTACAGTTTCCATATCCATTCCGTTGGGAACAGAACTATTCCATTGCCAACAGAATGGTACTGTTTTGTTCAATCAATTATCCAATAATTGATTATTTCGTTCACCATTTTATACATCATATGTATAACTGTTTTTTGAGACATATTCATCCCGTACGAATGGAGCTCATTGTGTGACTGTGTAGGTTTCATTTAACGCCGGCAACGATCTTCTAAAGATCGTAAGTCATGAGTAACCTCTAGACTGATGTCATGACTACCCATGTTAAATGAAATGATCAGTGATCATAAACCTATCAGAATAGATATCTGCTTATTCCTTTTATTCTACGATATATGTCTTGATCACAAGGCACGGTAATATGTCATCCTTGAGTTTGATCAAAGTCTCTTTCCTGATCGAGAATTAGACTGAACAAATACAAAATGATATTAACAACACATGTTAATCCATTTTGAGCATGGCCATGCATTTCCTTCAGTCCTAGTTCATCAGGGGGCCCGGAGATATATCTCTCTTAACGAGAGGAACAAATCCCATCTTGGTCACTCACATCCCTCGTCATGATTCAGTGCATACCTAATGATGACCCTAATGATCATCCATTTACGGATGACGTAAGATCATATTAAAATATGCGGTTCCTCATACAGGAATCCATGGTGACCTCAAGTCGTAGGAACAAACACACTATTCATATGAGAATCACTAATGACATATACCATGCATATTCTCATAGTGTGGTCAGTCCAGTACTGTTCTCTAACACGCACCTATATTCCAGACTTGACATCCATATATCCCTGATCAGCAGAACATGATCATCTAGTCTGCGAATATACTAGTGTGGATATGTAGCTTCTTACTTGAAATATGTTTATCTCTATAAACATCCTACATATCACTAGGGACGGTTTAGAATGTCATTCGTTGGTTCACAGTTCTACTATCATAATCACGTATTCTTGATGACGTGAACCCAAAGTGTCATTCATGATCGTTCTAATATATGTAAATACATTAGTCACCCATACACACATTCATATATGAAATAAATAAACATGTTTCGCATAATCTAATCTCCAGTCCAACACTTTAGCCTAGGGCATAATTCCTTCAGATTTAACATAAACAAGACCCAACAATATTTTTCTTGAATGTATGACCCAACAATATTGAAACGATTATGTTATGAGCGCATTAATTAACATCAAAAGCATATTAGGATTCAAAATCTTCCCACAGGATAAAAAAAGAGTATGCTAAGAAATATGAACTATTGTATTGTACCAAATGAACATAGAAGGAAGATCTCGTAATATTTTTTTTATTTTGGTAATTAATTTAATTATATAAAAAGAAGCAGGGTAACCAGCAACAAGTGGCAAATCAAGCTGCAGCGGGGTTGAATCCTTAATATCAACATTGTATTCAATTCTGAACCTTCCACAAGAAACAAACCGGCTGATGCTCCAAATGTTGTTCTGTCAATACCCCGGCTTCAAAGAAGTGAGAATGGTCAAGGCCAATCCAGGGATTGCACACGACGGTAGCGATGCAGTCTCTCCAGAATTTTAAGATTACGCAGCAGAACGCTATGGTTGTTACTTATGCAATTGTATTGTGTTATTTTAAGAGTAGAGATTTGGTAGATTTCAGGTTACTGAGAAAGTTGGGAGGATGTTCTTCGTTTGATTTTATGTACTATTATGTTTGTTTCTTAGGTATTTTTCCTGATTTAATTAAAGAAACAGAAAAAAAAAAGATTGTGTACTCCTGTTTCATGAAGTTAGACTAGTCTAAACCAAAATAGAATGGTCTATTTAATTCATTTTGGTGTTGGTTCGTAGGTTTCAAAACTGACTGTGAGTCATGCCAAAGCAAAAATCAAAATATTGAACTGATCAAAAGTATAACTGTATAAACATATCATGTGCGTTCTAAGATTTAAGAAAAAGATTTCTCCTATGATTAAGAAGAATATACTTTCTAAAAAGTAAAATTCCAATATTTTTGCAAATCTCAAATTTATAATTTCTAAAACTTACTTCGGTGGTCAAAATCATTACTTAAAACATCAAATTTTAATTCGTTCACTAAGCACCACAGCAATAATTACTTCAAACATCAAATTTTAATTTTTTCACTGAACATCACGTTAGATAGCAAATCTGAAATTAATAACTACTAAAACATAGTCTACTTGGTCAAAATCATTACTTCAAAACATCACATTTTAATTCTTTCTTGACAGCAATTTTTTTTATTTTAGGTCTTGTATTTTGCACCACAAGCTCGTCGATGATTGCTGCCATTTCCACTTTCTCTTATGCTTAGAAGTACTAACAATAAGATTAAAAATCCAATATTAACGTTTGCTTCATTTTGGAAGTACTAACAATAAGATTAAAAATCCAATATTAACGTTTACTTCATTTTGGATTCACATGTGATGTGAATCATAAATTTGATGGATTTTTGTTAGATCTTTTAGGATCAAACCCATATATGATTCCTTGCAACACAAACTATAATAAAAGAAACAAATTAATTCGAAAGAGGAGTCACATGCATAATAAGTCTTACCACAATTTAAGATTTTTGTTTGTGATACTACATGGTTGTCCTAAAATGTTTATTTGTCCCTATCAAATGTATAAGTTAGTGTAATTCGATTTGTTTTTTGTTTAGTTGTTGTAAATACATTTTTTTTAATTTTTTTCTATTTGTATTTGTTTATGTTAAATTGCTAGTTTAAATTTCATAAGGCAGTTGGCCTTATTAGTTAATTTACCAGTAATCAGAAATGTTGATCGCCATGTAATTTGACAAAGAAATGATCTTTTCATAATAGTTTTATATTAGATGCCTCTAAGTTCTGATTTATATTAGTGAATCCATTTATAGAATGATAACTGCTAAGTGGTATTTTCTGGGCTGTTGTACAGCTTGCAAGTGATGTTCTCAACTTTGAATTGTTAGTAATTTGTGTTGCTTTAAGTATCAATTTTAAACGTATTTACTATTTCGATCTTTCTTTAGTTTTACTAATTTGTTTGGGTTGGGTATCTATTTTAAATGTATTATGATTTTCTTTAGTTTTACTTATTTGTTAGGTTTTGTTGCTACTCTGATATCATACATTGAATGCCTATGGTTTATATGCAAAAAAAAAAAAGATATCATACATTAAAAAAATAATAAAATATTCTAATATGGAATGATTAATAAGAATAATAAAATAGTATATAAATAGGTTGAGTTATACTGTTATATATATAGTTATGTCATAACACTAATATAAAGTTGAATCCACTGTATATAAATAGAACTGGTATATATTCTCCAAGTATTCAAAGCGTTTTTGCATGATCAACCAATCGTGGTTGTAAATTTATTGTGACTAATTATAACGAAAATACTTGACTGGTCATGATGTTTGTGTATTCGATTCATGGGGACTCCTCCGATCAACCGTCTTCAAATCGCGTATCCCGACAAACTTGATGGCAACGAACATGAATATTGTGTCGCCATAAAGTTGTTAATGGTTGATACACTATGATATGCTTATTGAGTCGCCATGGAGTTGTTAGTGACAGAGATACTATGGTATGTTTATTGAGTTGTCATAGTTGTTAATGGTGGAGACACTATGGTCTCCTTAATGAGACACCGATGACATTGGGCATGAATGCTCTATTCTTCTTAGTTTCCTCCAATCACCTATTGAATAAGTCATTGGGAATAAATGCTCTATTCTTCTTAGTTTCCTCCTATTGAATAATATGCTCTGTCTTTTCGCAAACATGCCTTAACGAATTTAAGGAGCAAAATGATTGAGCTTTATCATAAATAAACTAGTATTCGTTTTTTAAGCTATATGTTGGTTTATACTTGAGCGTTCATATATTTAACATGAGCTCGCTCCCTTGGCATTTTCACAAAATAAAAAGGACAATTCATAACTAATTTAAGTACATATCTGGAAATACTTTCTTCAAGCTACAAGTGTGTTTATACTTCATATTTCACAAGTTTTTCGTGAACTTTCCTCCTTACCAATTTTCACAAAAAAAAAAGAAAATCCATTACTAATTAAGTCCATATGTCAATATTTAAGTCAAAAACAACAAAATAAAAATAAAATTCTACATGCAATCAGATCCCTTTTTATGGGAAAATTTGTAGAGATTATATTGCATTTTATTTGTAGGGACAAATGTGATATTTCCCATATTTTTGAAAGTTTATGCATGCAATTTTTCTGTTTGCAGTCAGACTTTCTCTAGCTCAGTTAAATGCCGGTCAAGCTGGTCTTTGAGCTCTGCCTTCCAATTTTGTATTAGCTTTTCATGCTTTTTGATAAGCTCATTTTTCGTGTTAAGTTCCTCCTCCATTATTGCTATCTCCTGCAATAAGATTGCATAGAAACCCAATTATATTTTAGTCGAGGATTCTGCTCTTGTAAGGTTCATGACTTAGAACAACTCAGCTATATAAATGGCTTTTGTTTGTCAGTTTTTTTTATTTTATTTTTTTTTTTGTTGTAATTGAGGATTCAATTCAAGTCAGTGTAACAAAAGATTAGTCCAGTCGATACTAGAAACATACTTTACCAGATCCAACAATTATGAAATTAAACCCTCAAGACAATTTGTGTTCTTTTTTTTTTTACCAGATTAAGCTTCAAGTAATCGCAAATAAAGCCTAAAGCCTCAATTGAACACCCAAAAAAAAAATTGAAATAAATATGAAATTAGTACATTCTTATAAGCTTAAAGAACCACCTTTTGAAGCAATTGTTCTTTAGTTGGCTCATCCTCCCTCTGCAATTCAATAAAATACAATTGAAGTTTTTTCGCAGCTTCCATGAAGTCTCTTGCATGCCTCTCCACATCAACTATTTATTCACAAATTAATCAATACAAAATGTCAGGTTCATTACCAGTAAATACACTTGCATCTATCTACCAGTATACAGTATCATTGCCTTTTGACTGACTATCAGCTCGTCCTTTTTTACCTTCTGTTGAGTAGAATTTGGTACTTAATTTCACAATTGATAGTTAATTTCACAACTGATAGTTAATTTCACAATTGATAGTTAATTACGTGATTTGGGGCTAATCGTTGGTTAAAATTGAAACTTAATTCCAACATAAGGGCCAATTAAGCTTAATTAGGTCAACCATTTCAGAAACTATAATGAAAAGAATTAGCCATTATACAGTTATACTCAAATGAGAGCTTCAGAATGAGAAATAAGAATTACAATTAAATCCCATTTAATTGAAAGTACAATGACCAGGCAACAAAATCAAAAGACATAATCTAGCTGACCATACCCATTGCATGCATAACAATATAAAAAATAAAAATAAAAAAACAAGATTGAGAAGAAGCACGTACTCTGGTGAGAGGAATGAGACCGATCGACGGCCTGGAGCTCGCGAGCGGGGAGGCAAGGGAGCAGCGCCGTCTCCAGAGCCGCCACGTATGCCAACAGATCCTCCCTCTTCCTCTCCTCCGGCGAATGCTGCGACGCGTCCGGCGGCGTAGGCGGTGGAAGCGCCGCCGTTTGGGATTGCTGATCTTCCATTTCGTTTAGAGTGAGAGAACGAGAGTTACAATTTTATAATTTTGAGACTTGTATTTTGAGCCCCTTGTTGAAGGTGAAAGAAAACTGAAAAAAAGTGATAGGCTCCAAATTCCAAAATATATGTATTTTTTTCTTTTTCTTTATTTTTGAGAGAAGTCTATTTTTTTTTGCCACTCAACTATTCAATTAGTTATTTTTTGGCTCCTAACTTTCTATTAGTCTCTTTTTTGACTCATCAATTATTAAATTAGTCTCTTTTTTGCTCGTCCATCCGTTAAATACTTACGTGTCCGTTAACTTGACACATAAGCAATGTTTTAGCATGTATTTATGGCGTGGCAATTATGGCATGGTAATTATTTTAAAAAAAAACAAATGAAATGGTCAAAAAGAGACTAATTCAGTAGTTGAGGGATAAAAAAAGGGACCAATAAAAAGTTGAGGGGCCAAAAAATGACTAATTAAATAGTCAAAGAGCCAAAAATTAATTTTTCTCTTTTTTCTTTCAAGCTTCCCAATATAAAGTATAGCTTCCATAATTAATTTTTTTTTAAGGTATTCCATAATTAATTATATCTAGTTATTATAACAATTTCACCAAGGCCCGTTCGGCAAAGCACGAAATTGAAAAATAGTAGAATATAGAATAGCCGACAATTATGTTTTATTCCAACAACGTTCGGTTAGATACATAAATTTAAATTTTGATTTAAATAATATAATAATGATTTATAACTACATATAATAGGAAATGAGAAAATTTGATCGTCACATAAGATGATATTTGAAATAAAAGAGAATATATATTTCATAAATTATACTTTATTCCATGAATTAGAATAATTCTATTCTTACTTTGGAATAAAGCAATTCTGTTTTTTCATGCATTTAATCTAAGATATTATATCTCTATTCGGATGAAATAGATCCTCTATTCTATCATATTGCACATGAGCCGCACATACACTAATGGTTCAGTCCTTCACCAAACTGGAGTACGGAATCATCGCCAAAAATTTCGGTCAAAGCAGAAATCTAGTAGTTCTTATAACAATTTCAATTACTAGCCATCAAACAAGGCTAGCAAGAATTGTTACCGTATCCAAACAAAAAGTGAATCCACTCATTCTGATTGTCATTTCTTTTTGTATTTGTAACTTCAAGTTAAATTCATTTCTTTAACTTGGGCTTCTTCCCATCCACTTAATCGAAATAATAAAAACTTCAAACCTGAACACTACAAAAATGACAAAAGAATTGCCATTTTTACTAACGTCAAATTTACCATTAAGAAAATGAAAAAAAAAATCAAATACACAACAGACAGTACAGAGTAGGATGCTACACGATACAAGACAAAGGAAACTACCTCACTTGCTAACCCTACAAAAACAACTAAATTCATCGATCAGTTATCACAGGTACAAACAAAGTTTACACATCGAATCAGAAAGTAATGCGAAACACTAAGAAATAAATCCTAAGCTAATCTTATGTCGAAAATTCAGTAGCAACTCAAATTATCTTATTTCTGATATCCTCAAGCTTCTTCAGTATTTCAGCGGGGCTTCTGTCGAGTTCATCAGCTATCTTTCTTTGCATATCGAGTGGAAGAGTTGGAAATTGCTCACACAGATCCCCATCAATCACATCCTACACACAATCCACAACAAAATTATGTTAAATATAGTAATGTTTCCATGTTACTTAATATATTAAAATATCAATTATTACACCCAAACCCTAGAAAAATGATAAAACAGCACATATGCTTACAAAACATACTAAGGTACCACATAAGAAAATGCAAAGCATGAATCCTCTAAAACCCCTCACAAACCCACTTTCATCAAAACCACACCTCCATTATTTTTCTCATTTTATTTTTGCGTTTCCCATGTTTTACAGGTACATGCATGAATCCATTGTTCAGGTATCATTTCCATAAAAATTGACAAGTCATCTCATAAAATCAGTTCACCTTGACAAAAACCATCCCAATCACAAAATATCAAATAGGCAGAACCAAAACAGAAGGCCACATTATACATCCACACACATATTAAACATGAAATAAAAAAAAAAACATAAAACCAACCAACCTCGACGGGGAAATAAGCAGACCGGAACATAAAGTAGGCAAAACAAAAGGCCATATGATATATACCCACATAATAAACAAAACCAACCAACCGACCTTGACGGGGAAGTACGCAGACCGAAACGCCATGTGATCTCTCCCACACAACGGAGGGTGCTCCTGGCGCATGTGCATCTCGAGGTGCGAGAAGAAGTCGACGTCCTCCCGGCTCGTGAACGCCAGCAGCGCGCCCAGACTGCCCATCACCGTCCCGAAGATGATGCACTCCCCGCCCCCCGGGATCAGGGAAGCTTTTTGGAGACAGGTGACCACGTCGCCCACGTGGAACTGGACGATCTCTTCGACCTTGGAAAGAGAGAATTACGGAATTTGGTTTTAGGTTTGGTTTGATTGTGACTGATGTAATCACTGTTTTATTATAAGGGATAATGCACTGTTTACTTCTTGTGTTGCAAGTCAGTCCCCTGTACTATCTATTAAATTTTTCAGTCACTGACTTAACAAAACATGTTAACACCGTTAATAAATTTTCTGAATTGTATTTGCCTTTAAAAATAAAAAAGAAATAACCCCTTTTAAATTGTTAAAGAAATGTTGAAAGATAAAAAATTATTTCTAGAAATTATAAAAAAAAATATTTTAAAATTAAAAAAAAAATTCTTTGTAAAGTGAAGGGCAAAATGGTCATTTAAAAAATTGGTAACAGTGTTAACATGTTCTCAGGGACTAGTTCTGCACTATTTTAAAAAGTACAGGGACTAAAAAAGTTAAATTGATATTATAAGGAGTAAGGACTAACTTGCAACTCAATTAAATTACAAGGAATAACGATGCATTTTAGCAAAAAAAAAAAAAAAAACAAGAAATCTCTTCTTCTATGATGTACCTTGTTGGGCGCTCCGTTTAGTTTGCCGGATTCCCACTTGATTTTGCCTCCGGTGGGGTCCTCCTCGATCTCCTCGGAGAGGTCCTGGGGGAGGCGGGCGAAGTAGAGGTTGCCGAACTTGTCGGCCCCGGCCATCGTGTCGAAGTCGATGTGGTGCGCCGCCGTCAGCCACCGCGGCACCGAGTCGTCCGCGAAGATGTACAGCTGGTTCTCCTCGCGACGGTACTTGCAGTAGTGGAAAGACTGCAAATGGTTGGAGTCAGCGTGGATGGAATTAATTAGAATTGATTAAGAGTAAGTATGTACCAATTTAAATGTGGATAATAAATGAAAAAAGGGTATATTATAAACTCTCTAGTTGGAAGTGATCGGTCCGACTAAAGATTGTGGATGGTTGATTATTTTTTATGAAAGTGACTCTGAATGTGACATACTTATTTATAGCTCTTAAGAATCACCAGGGTTCTGACATGTGTAATTGAGCTGTTTTGTTTATGTATTAACCAAAATCGCATTGTGTTGTTCATTTGAAGTGTGGATGGGATTAGTTAAGAGTGATTCTTTAATGATTGAAATGCAAATGAGTTGCAGGAAGAAAGGGATGTGGTAAACTGTAATTGGATGTGATTGATATGACTAGGGATTGTGGATAATTTGATTCTTTAAAAAATATGTTAATAGTGTTGATGAAGAAAAGAAAATCGGAAAGGTTTCGTTCTGCCTCGGATAGAATTTGTTAAAAAAAAAAAGTTGATGCCAGATTAGTTCAGGCTACAAGAAGCTTGTTTCGACTGAGTGGATATTTTCACACATGTCCTTCAATACGTTTAATCATATAAATACTTCAAATGAACTAATCACAGTGAGATTTTTGGTTTTAATACATAAACGAAACAGCTCAATGACACACTTCGAAACCCTAGAGATTTAGTTCACACTCCCAGTCACTTCAGTCCAAACGAATCAATAATTTGCTGAAATAACATGTATCCACATTCAAATAGTACCACATGAAAATGCATTATTTTTACTTTTCATGAAAGTTTTTAACCGACGCAAATATTTCAGCACTAATAAGCTAAAAAATCTATTAAACAAACAAAAGGAAAAAAAAACATACCTCTTGAATATCGCCCACATAGATCCGATCCCTGTAAGTATGTACGCTCACAATCGTCTTCGGAAAAAGCTTATTCTCACACTTCCTCAACAACTTCCTTTTCCCCAAATCATACAATCTCAACACATTTCCAATCCCCGCCAATAATCTCCCCTGAAACTGACACAAAGCCAACGGCACATCATCCACCTGAGTTTTATGCACCAATTCGAGCGATTTTCCTTCATCCACAAACTTGTAGATGTGTATGAACGCTGATTCAACTTCCCTTTTCGGCCAGAATTTCAAGCCTTTGGCCGTCCCGACAGCCAATAGAGCGCCTTGGTTGCCTTGGTTCTCTTTATCGTGGAAATTCACTGTGCAGATACTAAAAGCCGCCTCGTTTTCTTGTAGTTCTAGTAAGCAGGTTGTGGATTTGGATCTCGGATCAAGGATTCTTATGCATGAAACCCATTTTTCGGATTCGGCTTTCGGATAACCGTACTGCTCATCAGACATGACATCATCATCGTCATTATCTCCGTTATCCATTCCGTTATTTTCACCCATTGCTAACATGCACTGCTTCCTTGCATTCTCTCTCTCTTCTGCACTAAACGCTCCTTGATCGCTCTCAACTATAGCGATATACTTCCGTTTCGGTACCAACACAAATTTCCTTGGTGTGTACCTCAAAGGAATCGCCGTTTCATTAAAAGTCTCGCCTAACCGCTCTATAGTAAAAACCCTCAACTGATCTTTCGCAACCGCAACTACTCCTTCTGCACACTGATCGGACGAAAAAGAAGCCGCATATTCTAGGGTTTCATACGATAAAGGAGTAAGCAAAAAGTGGCCTTGGTGAATGTAACCTAACCAAGGCCGGCTAGAGAGACAAAGCATCGATTCCTTTCCCCCTCTTACAGTACAAGAGAAAAGCTTCGGAGCCCTAAGACCTAAAAACCGAGATCTCGTATCGGAAAGTTGACCAGTCACCATATCCACTACAGTACGAAATAAAACCCCGTTTTGCAAACCGGCGTTCAAAAACAAACTCGCTGGATGATCGGCTCCGTCTTCTCCGTCATTTGAAGCTTGAACTTGCAAAAACAAGAGCGATTCAGGCGGGGAAGAAACGGATTGAACACTCAGAATCTGCATTCCATCGTCAGGATCCAACGATAGGATTCGGATCGTATTATCGTAGGATCCCACAGCAAGGAAGCGGGATCTCTGTCTTCCTTCAGGAACTGGAGCGATAGCTAAACACGCCACGTCACCAGGCATTTCGTGCTTATCCGCCTCGATTAACTGACCCATCATGTCCATTTCGAAATATATAAGCTCGCCCCCGCTTAGAGCGATTACAACCTGAAGCCTGTTGGATCCTACTTTCACTATGGTTTTCTTTCCTGGAGTTCTCCATTCATTCACACGGCCGTCTTCTCTTATGTGTCTAATTCCGTTCGGATGCACTTGCATTAGAGAATCTTCTCCCAATAAAGACACCGCTAATGAAGGTGTTGTATCGAGAAATTTACTATCGCTCACTTCTTCAACCGTCTCACCAATGGATAAAACCAAAGTGGCGTTTGGAAATGAAACGACCATGTAAGCATCAAACTCATCGTTCATGTTCTTTTTAACCGTCCACACAGCATTAGCAACACCAGGAAGCTGTGAAACCGCCATTTCATTAATCGCCAAACCGGGTCGAAGAATCCTAAGACTCGATCTTGCTCCTCTACCACAAAGAGTGAAAATCTGAGGCGTCTCTTCTTCAAAAAGATTCATGACTTTCATGTCCATAATCGGCATTAAACTCTCAGATTGATCAATTAGGGCTAAATTCCTCAGCCCGCGTGGTTGGAAAAAAACCGGTTGGAATCCCTCTTCAGTTTCCATTAAATTTAACGAAGAAGATTCCACATCGTCTCCATCTCCAATCGCGCGGAATTGATACAAAGCGTGGTTTCCAAATTCTGACGCGGCGAATAAATACCCCGCTTTTAACACACACAACGCTGATGTCACAGGCATGGTATCAAAATACTTAATTTTTAATTCGGAAACTCGGTCGCCTTCATGGTCAAGCGTGACTTTAAATACATCACCATACTCAGTCTGAAGAAGGAAGAAAAACATGGATTTCTGTCTGTGTGTAGCGGCAGAAACAATTAAAACTCCTCTTTCAGCAGGTAAATCGTCGCGTCTAGGAATGACAGCTCGCACTTCAGGATGGCCCTGATTTCTATAAATTATAAAATTCTCAACGCACACCAAAACTCCGCTCGGTCCGTCTCCGCCGCCCGGAACCGAAACAAGCAAATACGCCCCATTATCAATCGGCTCCGACCATTTCCTCGAAACGTGATTAAGCCCCAAATCGAGCTCGTAAAACGTCAAATGCTTCTGAGCCTCAGCAGCCGCCTGACCGCTCGAATCCCGATCCGCCTCCGAATAATCCAATTCAATCGCCGCAAAAATCGGGTTGTCAAACCCGCAATCCACACCAACAATCGAGTACGTAATCGTATGCGACTTATGCGCCTCTAACGGAGACGAAATAGTCAATCTCGCCGCCGTATCTCTGTTCAACACATAAACAAGCTTCTGCTTCTCAACCGCGCCGACCATCAACGCTCTCCCTTTCGGATCCACCGCCAAAAACTGACCCGGCACGATCCTCCTACATCCCGATTTCCCAAACGTCTCCTGATGAACCTGGTCAAAACAATTTCTCTCCTTATTATACTCCAAAATGACAATTCTTCCGGAATCCGACCCGACCGCGAGATAATCCTTCTGAGAGCCGGTGAGGCGGAAGGGAACGAGCGAGCGGATCGCGCCGAAGATTTCGACGGAGTGGAGAGTGAGGATTTTGCCGGAATCGTCAGGGCGGAGGAGCGCGAGGGACTTGCCGCGCGCGACGGCGATTTCTTGGGATTTCCCGCCGATGTAGCTCCCGATCGAGGCGCAGACGACGCCGGTGGCGGCTTGGAGAGTTAAGCTGTAGAGGTACATCTGTGGAGAGAGTTTGTTTGGGTTGGTTGGTTAGTTAGGGTTTGGATGAGTTTGAAGCTTTGTTTTGAGATTTATAATCACTTTGCTACTTGTTGAGTTGGTATGTTGGTGAATTTTATATACATGGTAAAAAGAAACTATATATCAGTGACTTAAAGTGCTGAAATGCACAACGGGATTAAAACAGCGTCTAATGTTTATAAAGGTATTCAATGTTATAGTTGTGCTAAAAGCTATCAAAAACCAACTAAAGATTGAACTTTTAGAACCAAAAGTAATATCACAATACTCCCAACAGTACCATATGTTCTATTTTAGATCTCTGTTTGTAATACCAATTAAAGCTATAAATTAAACTCCCCAACATTTAAACATTAACACACAAATTAAAACAAAAGGTCAAAAATCGTTATCCCTACAAAAAAGATAAAACAAAGGCAGTAAACAATTAAAGGCATATGATATTTATTATTCCCTCTACAAAACACACTTGGGTCTTTCTTCCTGGTACTAAAATATCCCAACTCAAAATATCCGAACCTAAATTCCCAAAACCAAAAACCACGAATCAACTAAATACTAAACACTATACCTTCTTTCACCGCTGGGCGGAGCAACACAACACACGGACAGCGTCAGAGAGAAACCGAGAGAGAGGAGTTGTTTAATGGTTACGCAGAGGCATGGAGAGGGAGAAGAAGAAGTTCGGCGGATTCGGGTTTAGGGTTTAGCGAGGGAGAGAGAGATAGAAGGGAAGGGAAGGAGAAGGAATTGAATTCTGAGTTATGGAGTGCGAGATCTGGAATATAGAGAGGGATCTGGGATTGGGAAATGGTATTCTCAGAGCAGATATCTTTCTTATTCGGAGAGAGGATGAGTAGAGTACGTTCTGAGAGCGTCTTTAGTTCGTATTATTCTGCTCTGCGAATAGGAAATACGCTCTCCGAATATCGTCTCGCATTTGGAATAGTGGGGTTGTAAGTTTGGAAAATATTAGTATCATTTTCTTTAACATCATCATATTATATTTTTATACATTTTTCAGTTGTCTATTATATTTTTATATAAACTAATTAAAAATATACTTTTTTATATATTCATTTTATTTTTTATATCAATATATATATTTGTAATTTTTTTATAACTTACTAAATTTCGACGATTGTAGTGATAAATAAGCTGGTGATACGTATTAGATCCCAATAAGATAAGGTGCACATTATAAATTTTGCTTTTTTAAACAGTAAAAACTAAAAAGTAATATTTTATTACGTTTTACTGTTAGAAGTTAAGCTGGTTATATTTTTTTATATAAGAAAATATTCGCATCACTCCCTTCAACAGTACATAAACGGCGTCACCATACATTTATAGTTTTTTAATTATCCACTAATTGAATTAATTGAAAAATAATACCATTTGTATATCAATATACATGTATATGTGTTCATAATATTTTTTTTGTTTACCAATATATCTTTTTATAATTTTGTTATATCTTTCTGAATTCATGCGATGTTGGGCGGCAAATAAGCCACCGGTGGATATCAGATCTCTATTTATATTATTGTTTAAAAAGAGGTGATTATCATTTTGTCCAAATATAATCCTTTCTAATGTTGTAAAAAACCGCTAGTTGGTCCTTGGTTGAAAATTTGAAGACGAGAGATTAGAGAATCATTGAGGGTTCAGTGACTGCTACTCGGTCGACATAATCGTTAATATAATTTTAATATTTACTACTATGTATTTTAAAAAATATACTATCATGTTATTAATATCAAAATAACATAAATATCATTCACAATAAAAATAATAATGCAAATTATCATCCATAAGAACAAATGTTTAAAAAGAGAAAAAAATGCGGATGTGATTTGCAATTCAAAAAATATATCATGTTTAATCAGGTAAATCGGGCCGAATAGCCATAAAATTGTAAAAAGTTTATCCAAGTCAGTCTAAACCCAATACTCATTTCATTCTATTAATCCTTATTGAACAAACTTGAAATAAAATGAAATAACTTAATATTCACTATTGTAATGTTCCATTTGTTTTTGATTGGGCAAATAAAATTAATTTTTTTTTATCATCAAATGATGACTCGAATTTTATGAACTATAATAATGCTCAGAATGTCTCAAGTATTATTTTTGTAAATATAAAGAATATTAGCAGGTGAATTTGAGAGAAGCAGCACTGAAATTTGGGGGGAAAATGGAAAAAAAAAAGAAGTTACGACAAACATGCATTAATTAATACAAGCAAACACAAGCAAACAGAAAATGCACAAAACATCTATTAACCAATTTATTCCTTTCCTTTGCCTCCAAATATCTCTCATTTCTTATTTTCAAAGTGGTTCAAATAGTTTAAGCACATTATTTCATTTTGTTAACTCGAACTTTGCAGAACCCTACAGCCGAGCCTTAGTTTGGTTTCCTGGTGCACTCTGCAAGAAATAACAATATTTATTACATAAACAAAAAAAATAAAAGGTTAATTTTATAGACAATAAAAATAAAAAAATAAAGGAGGGGAGAGAGAGGTTTACAAGAGCGATGCCCTTAGAAGCTCTTTCAGTTAGATAAGAGCAAGGCTTGAAGAACTCGCCATACTGCTTTGTCCATTGCTCCAATTTTGAGTGTACATATTTTGCCCCAAGCGAGTCCGCCCAAAACATTATTCCACCCCTATATCATTCACAAATATAAAAATAAATAAATTACGATTAGCACCTTTATTTGTTATTTCTTTTCTTTTTAAGCAAGCCTAATTAAGGTTAAATTGGACATATTTGTAGCATTATAGTACAATTAAGGCGTGACACAAAATTGGGTCAAATTGAGCTTTAATTAAATCTTTATTATTTACCATCCCATAATAACGACAAAAATGAGGGAGCAAAACGTAATTATACTAAGAAGAAGAATCATTATTAACCTATAAGGAGGGAATCCCATGCCAAAAATAGAAGCAATATCCAAATCCGACGCTTTTACAGAAATGCCCTCGTCTAAAACACGGCAAGCCTCATTCACGACCGGAAAGAACACCATCTCTACTATATCCTTCTCTCCCAACTTCATTAGCTGCATTTTTAGGGACATATAAGCACAATTCACGTGTTAATTAAGAGAAGAAAGTGCGTGTAAATGATAGTATTTACGTTGGGATCAGGTGTGAAGCCAGCGATTTCGCGAGATTTCTGGATGTATTTGGAAATTTCTGGATCTGGAAGGGCCTTCCTTCTGTTTTCATACTTGTAAAACCCTTTCTTACTGGCCTCACCTGTTATTAACATAAGAATTAAAGAAAATGAGAAAAGAATAAGATCATAATAACACGAAAGGATAAAAGAATTAAAACATAGCAACCAGTGAACCAACACATGCTAATAATAATAGTACTAATAATTCACCGAACTTATTTTACAACCAAATTTTGTTTGAACCTTTCTCCATCATTTACATAGGAAAAAGGGCAAGGAAGACGGAAAGTAATATCTACTTTTTAATGGGGCATAACATAATCTTTGAGCCTATGCAATATATAACCCATATAAATAAATATATGATATATAAATGTAGATTTAATGAAATTATATACCAGTACGCTTATCCTCAAGCATAAGTGGAATCAGCATGGATTTGTAGACTCTTTCCGGAAAGTGCTCAAGATACTGCATACCAGTTGCTACAGCCACCCCAAATCCAACCAGATCAGCCAATCTAAAAGAAATCATACAATTAACAAATATTAAAAAAAAATTTGGACCCCCCAATAAACGCATGCAAGCTCAGCCACTGAACACAATAATAATAATAATAAATAAATAAATAATACCTCAGGGGGCCCATAGGCATGCCGAACTTGGTAACAGCCTTATCAATTCCATACGGATCCATGCCGCGGTCGATGAAGAACAGGGCGGACTGGGTGTAGGGAAAGAACATGCGGTTCACCGCGAACCCGGTGCAGTTGCCCACCACTATCGACGTCTTCCTGATCTTCTTCCCCACTTCCAATAGATCCACCACGGTCTGCGGGGATGTTTTGGCCGTGCGGACTATTTCCAAGAGAGGCATTATGTGTGCTGGACTGGAGAGAGAAGAAAAAAAGGAATTAGATAGTAAGAAAGGGAAAGGGAATATGAGATGAGTATTGGTGTGTGTTAACTTTTTCTTGCTTTTCTTTTTCCGAGATTTTGAAAATTTGGTTGATATTTCCATAGTTAAGCACTAAAGTCTACATAGAAGCTCAATTCAACAAAGAATGATCCCAAATAAAAAATAAAAAGCAAATAATAATAATAATATAATATTATTATTAGGCTTTAAAAAAATAATAAAATAATAATAATAATAATCATAATGAGAGTAATAATTATTATTAACTTCATAAAATATTACTATTACTACTACTTATACATACCTAAAGAAATGGGCGCCAATAATGCGGTCTTGGGACCTTGTCTTCTCTCCGATTAAATTAAGATCAATTGTTGAAGTGTTGGTGGCAAGAATGCAATTAGGCCCGCAATATTTCTCTAAATCGGAAAATATTTGTTGCTTCAAAGACACATTCTCTATCACAGCCTGAATTTTTTTTTTTAAAAAAAGAGAAAAATAAGACTAAGACTACAGGGTAAGATTGATTAACCCATGAAAATATTAAAGAAGGGAAAAATATGACTAGCCTCAATAACAAGATCAACGTCTCTGAATTTTTCAAAATCTAGCACGCCAGTGAGCAATGAAAGTGTTTTCTCATATTTCTCCTCTGTCATTTTCCCTTTCTTTACACGGCTTTGCAAATTGGCTGATAAAAAAAAGCATAAATTTAATAAATAAATGAAAAAGTTCACCAAATAAAAGTGGACAAGAAAGATACTAAAACGGGTAAGAATAGCTAACCCTAATTCAGATAAAACCCAAAACAACACATAATACAATAATACAGTAAGAGCACTAATATTTTTATACTTTTAGTTACCTTTGACTCTGTCAATTCCAGCATCTAGAAACTTCTGATTGACTTCTTTGAGAATAACTGGATAACCGCTCAGAATAAGAGCTGTCGCTATTCCAGATCCCATAAGACCACCACCAAGAATAGCAACTTTCGTTACTTTCCTTGGAATAAGTCCCAAATCAGTTACTCCAGGTACCTGAATGAAATTCAGGAAAAAAAAACATTAAAATTTAGGTTTATATCAGAAAAAAGCTCTTTGTGAAAAAAAGAAATTTTACCTTGGTTGTTGCGCGTTGAGAAAAGAAAACATGAACTAGGCTTTTACAAGTGTCAGAGAAAAGAAGGCCCTGAAAAGCAGTTGCTTCCTGAAAATAAATTAAAATAAAGTATATTAATTAACTTACTGGCACTGCAACCTTAAATTTTCACTGTATTACAAAAACACACCAACCATTCCAATTTTCATACTATATGTTGAAACTACAAAAACAAAACAAGTGAATATCATATTAAAAGTAATCTAAAATAGCAAATTCAGAAAACCACAAAAATAAATATATAAATAAATAAATAAATTTTAAACAATAATTAAATAAAAATCAATAAGTAAACAAAAGAAGAACAATAAACAAACAAATAATTATATAAAAATCCCACAAATAAATTAACCAATCAATTAATCAGACAAAATCTAACCTTCCAAAGGCCGGCACGAGGCCCCGCGACAATCCCCTCTTCAATAACATCGATACAGACCAACGGATGCGTTAAATTCGCCGCCTGTTTTTGCGCCTGGGCCCTCGCAAACTTCAGAATCTCCCTCGCCTCCCCCAACGCCTCCAGTTTGTCGGTCCTGTACAGGCTCTTTATCCACGGCCGCTTGCACTCATAGATTTCCAAGGCGTATTTACGAGCTGTTGTTACGAGGTCTGTTGGCTGGACGAGTGAGTCGACTAAGCCTAGTTCGTGTGCTTCTTGTCCTTTTATGCTTTTTGATAGCTGATTATGAAAAATGTAGGGTTTAATTTGGGTGGTTTTGTATAATGAAAAATATGTTAGACTTGCCGTTTTAAAAGCAGAAAATGGTAAATTTAGCCTTGTAAAAACCAAAAGGTTGAAATATGTCAAATTTACCCTTTACAAACTATCAAAACAAAGGTATCCTTTGAAAGCTCAAGATATCAAATATACACTTTCTAAACACAAGTGGATCCAGATAAATTTGATACTTTTTTGGTTTAGATGTGTATTTTCATTTTTCAATCTAATTTGACTTTCGCAAGGAAATCTTGAAAGTACAAGTATAAATAAGAAAACAATTACCCAAAAGCATCCCCTTTCATCAGAATATTTCCCATGATTAATAGGCTAATATTTAGATTTGTCTTCAGAGTTTTTTTTAAAAAGAAAAGAAATAAGAAAAATATTTGATACTAACCAGCATCATCTCAAGAGCCTTTGTTAATCCAACAAGGCGGGGGAGTCTTTGTGTTCCTAAAATTAAGAAATAAACCATATATAAATATTTAAACATTATAATTCATCAAATAAAACTATAGTGTTTAAATAATGTCTCATTTAACCTCCACGTTACCAATTTAATCTCAGTTATCCAATTGTGAAATTTACCAGATGCATATTATCAAACAAAGCATCTAATACATAATTTAATATAGAAGGTACAAACTATAAAATCGATAGTTGCATGTGGAAAATAATGTCATATTAATCAATTTATTGGTGACTATTATGAGCCTCAAATCATTTTTCATAAAATTAATCAGGAATTTAATCCAACCTCCAAATCCAGGAATTACTCCAAGCTGGAGCTCAGGAAGCCCTAGTTGAGCAGTTGGAGTTGAAATCCTTGCATGACACGCCTTATACAAAAAATTAAAATATTTATAAAAATATCAATTTTGCTCCTACAATAAATAAATAAGCTTATAAAATTTAAGGCAATATTCCTCAAATCTAAAGGTAGCAAGAAAAGATATGTGATTGTCGAAATATTTTTTGAAAGCTTAATAGAAGAAATTCCAATGTTTGTACATGCACACTATGAACTCATTGGATATTTTGAGATTTTCCAAGGGTATAAATGAAATTTTACTAAAACTTAAAATTCATACCATTGCAACTTCTAATCCTCCACCAAGAGCCAGACCATCAATTGCAGCCACTGATGGCTTTTTTGCCCCTAAGAAATAAATAAATAAAATAAAGTAAAATATAATAAAATAAAAGACTTTTTAGTTTTTACTCTACATGTTTTATAACCATGTTTCAGAAAAAGTAAATCATACTGTGCATCTCATAACTTGTTTTGGACGAAAACATGCAAATATTTCAGGCAAATATCTTTGAAAAAGGTAAATGTTTCAGGCAAATATCTTTAAAAAGCAAAAATAAAAAATGCATATTATGCAGCACCTTATGTTTAACAACATGTTCAAAAGCTGAATTCTCTCAACCTCTGATGTAAAAAAAGATAGCAGATTTTCTCTTATTATAAGTTTAAACAAACGTAAAGAATGCAATTCAAAAATAATTGTGATGTTTTTCATAAAATTGTCAAAATACAGGGACTAAAATGCAATTTAACCTAAAAGAACATATTCAGTACCTTCTAGAGTATCAGTGAGGACTTCAATTGATATGTAACCGACCCTTGGCTGATCTTGTGACACTGGAAATAAAACATTTTTTCACATATATCCAAAATAAATTGGTAATTTTTTAAAAAAGTAGTAAGGAGAAAAACTCTCACTTTTTCCTCCTTGAATAGCACCAAATGCACTTATATCAAATCCACCTGAAAATTTGCCCTGAGCCCCTGGCAAATATTGTATATTATATTAGATTAGAACATTTTGGAATTTAACCGATGAATTTGATAAGATTGGTATATAGGTTAATCATTCAAACGTGTTTGGTAATTTCTAAAAAAAATTCTTCTTTTTTATTATTTTGTAGGACTAATTGGTGCTTAATTGCAAGTTAAGGATAAATTGAGGCTCATTAGTTGATAAATAATTGCAAATTTGAGGGTTAATTTAGGAATAATTGATCATTATTTGCTTATCTTTTTGAAGTATAAATATTTTATTTACCTGTAACAACTATAGCTTTCACATCATTCCTTCTGAGGGCTTCTTCGTAATTTTCCTTTAAACTGTACAAAACTGAAATAAAATATTCAAAATTAAGTAGTGTATAAAAAGGTTGTTAAATATTCAATTATCAATGGAATCCTACATTAAATATGTTAAATTCAGATAAGACAATTTTAATCACTTGACTAATCTGAGAATATTCTAAAAATCCAATAATATTTCCATGCATATTAAAAAAGACCTAAACTTATACTTTTGTTTGGAAACCAAGGCCTAAAGTTGCCTCTATTAAATAATCCCAATCCAAATACTGTAACAAGCTTCATTTTCTGATCTTAGAAAAAAAAAATTATATTTGTGAATTGTAAATTTCAATAATTTCAATGAAATTCTTTGTCATTTGAAACCTCTTGATGTAAGACCTGAAAGCAATCAGTCTCATTTAGATTTAAAGTTATCAAGTTCAGTTTAGGACAATTCAAGATTTCATACATAAACATCATAAATTTAAACTTATGTGTTCTTTTAACCACTCCAGCGCCTTCAACCAGATCAAATATTTTGGATTCTTGTCTGTAATTTCAGATCAATTCTCAAACTAAAACTTGGAAACAATGGTAATTCTTAATTTTTCTTGATGAATAATGCTAATTAAAAGAAACAAAATTGAGAACAGAAACACAAATCCAGTTAAATGACAGATTAGAACAACACACAACGAATCCAACATGAATTGTACAAGCTGAAATAAAAACATTTCAAGGAAAATTTACCATCAATTGAGAGGGAATTAACGGGGGGATTAATGATCGTTATGACAGCGACTCCGTCAGATCCGACCTCCATTGTTGTCCTTCCTTTCGCCATTCTCTCTTTCTTCTTGATCTCTCAAAGCTCGTAGCTTTTTTACACTCTTTTGCTATAATAGAACATATGTTGGGTTTTATTGATAGGAAAGTTACAACTGAACCCCTACACTTCTGAACTTTATTACAAATATTTTCACTTCGCCTCTAACTAAAAACTAAAAAAAAGCTAAAAAAAAAGGAGAGATCCTCAGAGCCTAAACCAAAAACTAAAAATCAGAACAAACCCAGATTTATTTTATTTTATCTTTTGGTTATTTGTTATTTAGTTTAGTAATCTTATCTTATGGACATGAAGGCATCCTTGAATTGCTGTTCATTCAAAAAAAAATGAAGATGTCAGTTAATTTATAATGAGACTATATTAACAATTTCATAAAAAAAAAAAATTAGATCATAGATTATATTTTTATTAAAAAATCATTCTTTTTCATAGATTTCTATTGATTTTTTACATTTTTTTCTTATATAAAAGTAAAATTTAAGAAAAAAGTAGATATCTTCTCTTTTGAGATGTACGATATGATATTTGTTCATCCATCATAAAAAAATTTTTGAGAAATAAACTTTACAATAAAACAAAGTTAATATAATATAAAATTTGTTATATTGATTATTTTGTATATTTGTATACTTTAGTTATGTGGCATTTAAAACTGTTATTATTATGTAATTTTAGCATATAATTTTATAAAACGATATATACTACATATTACTATACATAAAATACTATAAAATAAAGTCGCAATCGTAATAGTTCAAATATTTCCACACACACAGAAACTACGGATTACTTTTTAAATATTATGTAATAAAAATTTGAAGAAGTCTTTCAACTAAGCATCAAATAAGCAATTAAATAAAATATTTAAAATACTTGATTAGTAAATCTAGTAAATTTTTGCCGAGTCCCAAAATTAACTTCATATCAATGTTATTTATAAAGGTAATAACCCAAAGAAAAATGTTACCTCACACATAGAAACAAAATTCTTATTTTCAGAGGGTATAACTAGAAAAGGTAAGTTCAGTAATGAGGACGTCAACACAATTCTAATTTGTAGATGGGTACAACTAGAAAAAGCAAGTTGATTAATGAGGAGGTTGGGGTGGTTGCGTGGCGGGATGGGATGGGAAATTAACAAACTCATCTTACTTCTTTTTTCTTGGCTTCATATGTAGTTTTTGGAACTAAAACGCAATTATTAACATATATCTATGTTCAAAATTTCTGGTTATATTAAAAAAGAGAAATTTTTCGGGGTGTTCAGTTTTTTGAGTGTTTAAAAATGTCCACCACACAGTTAGTTATACACATATATATTTGTATTTAGATATATTTTTTATGTTTATAAATATATTTTTTTGAAAATATATATTTTTGTAATTTTACTGTAACTTTTGAATTTATAAAAGTACATTTTTATAATTTCATCATATTTTTTGTAATTGAGCGTGGTCTAAACCCATTAAAAAAATATTTAATTATTTACCCATAACCAGGTGAGAAATTTCTCAATGCAAAATTGTGCTTCTGCAAATTTTTAAAATTGAAGGGTATTATTTATGCTCTCCATTTTTTACTTGAGGGAGGGTCATTTTGCAGATTTTTCTCCTTGTCTTATCCAAGTCACCCGCATTCCTAGTTTTGACGTCAGAGAAACTATAAAGTACAAGTTTTATCCTCTGCAATTCCTATAATTGGAGATATTTTGATCCTGCCAAGAGAGAAAGATCTAAACTGTTTCAACATAATAGGTTGCTCGTCAAGTATTGAAGTGATATCTAGATATTCAAGATATGATATATAGGACATAATATTTTTTATCAGATTTTTTCTATTTATAGTTACTTAAAATTTTGTTTATTTGTTAGTTATAAGATGATGATAAGATTCTAAATTGTTAAATTGAATTTAAAATCATAAAACTAAATTCAACAATTTAAACTCTCCAAATAAATCTTCTTGGAAGATAACCGTTTGAGATAATAGAAAAAATGTCATTATTTATCTGTACAACCACCACTAAGTGTAGCCTAATGAATGCTATGAACTCATCCAAACTCATAAGACATAGATTCAAAATTAGTTTCTACGGCTAAGTGATAAGAAATCAGCTATTATTTCTCAACTGATTCTACATACTTCGTGCAGATTTTCTTGCTATCTAAACGAGTAATTGTAGAAATAGATAAAATTCGACGTAACTTTCTATAGAATGAAAAAGAAGCATTTAAGAAGCAAGATAAGAATTTAGCATACTATAATCTTATTTCACGCAAAAAATAACGGAAGACGAACATTAGGAACTTACTCATACATAACAAAGCACACCTTCATGAAATTGAATTTGTTGTCAAATACAAGAAAAAAAAATACTATGAAATGACAGTGTATCAAAATAATATGATAAAATATGGCACCAAGCCCCAAAATCGAAAGAAATCTTTTTTATGGGGGATCTAACTTCGATCTAACGCTATTATGACACTACTAGACTGCACAAATTCGTAGACGATAGAATTAACACTTTTTTTTAATGACGTATGGCATAATGACAAAATAGTAGTGAAAAAGATATCCGCATTTATACGCAAGAGCAAAAAAAGATATAACAATAAGACAAGCATACCAACCAGGGATCTTAACTATGAAAATGTGATAGGCAGCTAAATATACACTTGCAAGCAATACTCAAAAATCTAAGAACAGAAATTGGAAATTTCACGCTTTCTAACCAGAATGATGAAACTTCATTGAAATACATGGCGTAAGTAAGACATGCTTACAATTACTTATCGGACAGAGTCATGTAACTCGTAATAAAACACAAGATTTAGCACATCAAAGCACCATCTAGAGTAAAAGTTTTTGAATGGTTAATGACAAATTGTTAAGCAAGAACCAATCTCAGACATCGGGACATAATCTCTGACTCATCTTGTGTAGTATGTTTGTAAATAATCGAAAAAATTAATGAACATCTCTAACATACATGCATTTCTAGCACATAAGTATGGAAAAAAAAATCCGAACAACAAAATATCTCAAGAACACAACAATGCTTTCTTGATATGTGGAACAAAATCCGATGTCTCCAACCGAAAAATGTGAAGAAGACTGAGGCTCTCTCTCTGATTAGCGGGGTGTTGGAAAAAACGTTTTCCATTGTTGTATTTTAGTTGTATGCTTTAGAGATTTTATTAAAAACATTTAGGGTGATCTCTTTTTTTAGCTCTCTATGTTACGATTATAAATATCCAATTCGTAAGCAACCTTTTTATTTGTTTAATATCAACGTAAACGAATGCTTACCTTTAAAAAAAAATTATAAATTAGGGTGACCTCTTTTTTTAGCTTTCTATATTACGATTATAAATATCCAATCCGTAAGTAACTTTTTATTTGTTTAATATCAACGTAAACGAATGCTTACCTTTAAAAAAAAATTATAGGTTAACAAAATATGATCACAAATTCCTCAAATTTGCATTCCTAATTTGCAATTGGTGGAATTTCAGGGGATTCAATCCGATCTGCCTTCTGATGTGGAATGTGATTATGTGAACCTTCGTGTCAGGAAATATAAATCATATTGGGCCTATTCTTTTGTGCTCTTTCAGCCCATTTAGTTAATAAGTATTAAACTCTCAGGGCTTTTATCCAACAACGAGCTTGATATCAACCAAAACCCTAGTTTCTCACTGAATCTCATCTATAAAATCATCTCCGCCGCATTCTCATACAAGCGTAGATAGAGAGAGAGGGCAGGTCAGGTAAGAATGGGAATCGATTTGAAGGCCGGTGGGAGGAGCAAGAAGACCAAGCGGACTAAACCCAAGTCCGACGATGTGTATCTCAAGCTCCTCGTTAAGGTACTTTGTTGGTACCCATTTGAATTTTTGAGCTTAATATCAAAATGGTTTGTGCAGTTTTGTAAGTTGGTGTAATGTAATGTAATGATTGTTTGGATGTGCAGTTGTACAGGTTTCTAGTGAGAAGAACAGAGAGCGATTTCAATGCGACAGTATTGAAGAGACTCTTCATGAGCAAGACTAATCGGCCTCCGATCTCTCTTCGCAGGCTCATCAAATTCATGACTGGAAAGGTCTCATTCTTCATCACATTTCCTCTCCATTAGAAACTTATTTTTTTCTTTTTCTTTTAATTAAAATTTAATTACTCTATTTTTTTATCAGGATAAGGAGGGAAAGATAGCGGTGATTGTTGGTACGGTGACAGATGATAAAAGGGTTTATGAAGTACCGGCCATGAAAGTAACTGCTCTTAGATTTACCGAGACAGCTAGGGCAAGGATTGAGAAAGCTGGTGGAGAGTGCCTCACTTTTGACCAACTTGCTCTTAAATCCCCACTCGGCCAAGATACGGTATGAAATTATTCTTTCTTATTTATAATGCTTAAATTGATGCAACAGAAATATTTAATTAAGGCTACTGAGGTGCATTTATGCACATTTTTACTAACTTGCTTTGTTTTGTATTAGTTTCTTCCAAGTAAAACTATTTGTATAGGGTTTACTGGGGCCAAAAAATTCTTTACCATATGATTATTCAAATTTTATATAATATAACATATAATTTGTAATATAAAGTTATTTTGTATTATGGGCTTCCAATGATGTTTTAAACCATGCTAATGCTGATTATCTTTTGACGACAACTTCTCAGTTTATACTGAGGGAGCCCTCTAGATTATTTATTAATTCTTGTCATTTGATTGTTATGTTTTATTTTTAGTTTTTTGCATATTCTATATATTTATGCTTTGCCATGATGACATTTGATTCATACCCAGCTCATTATGAGACCTTCCCTTTGTGGGATATCCCTGATATGAACTTCCATCAAATATCTGAGCAATTTCTTTCCAATTTAAACTTTTCACATTGATATTACTGCATTTCATACTTCATCTCTGTATTAGTCGTATTCAATTTTCAAAACAATCTGTTCCTCATTATCCCCCTAATTATTCAATCATGAGAACTTCTATGGTGCTCCCTCATTTCTCCACAAAAGTGTCATATAGGTCATCATGACATCATAGGGGGGTGTAAATACAAAAATTATGATATCATAGGGTTCAATAATGATGTATATGACTCTTTTGTGGGGAAATGAGGGGGCAATTTATAATTTTCCTTCTTGAAAAGTAATTTGATTATTTTATTTTATTTTTAATCTTTGCATATTCTATGTACTTTTATTTCGTGGTGATGATATTTGCTTCATACCCAGCTCATTATGAGACCTTCCCTTTGTGGGATATCCCTGATATGAACTTCCATCAAATATCTGAACAATTTGTCACCAATTAAAACTTTTCACTTACCTTAGTATTACCACATTTCATACTTCTCTGTATTAATCATATTCAATTTGATTTTCAAAACAATCTGTTCCTCATCCTCTTCTCTTCACTTATACATCCTTATATTTGTATTTTAACATTTTCCTTTTCTTTTATTATGTTCAATAGTTCTACCTTGCTTTTTCCCCTCAAATTCATTTAGTATCTGGTCTAAAGTTCCAACCAGTTATACAACTTAATTCTCAACATTTTTTCAAATATCAATTTGCCCAGGTTCTATTGAGAGGACCTAAGAATGCAAGAGAGGCAGTGAGGCACTTTGGGCCTGCACCTGGTGTACCACACAGCCACACTAAACCCTATGTCCGTGCCAAGGGCAGGAAGTTCGAACGCGCAAGAGGCTGTAGGAACAGCCGTGGTTTTAGGGTTTAGTTTCCTGTTCTTTGTTTATACCCTATGAGAGTTTTGGAATGCTATAGACTTGTAACAACGCATGAGGAGATTTGCATTGTTAATTGTTGTTTCGAGGTATACTGTGGCGTTTTTGCACATTTGATATATATATCAGCATCTAGACTGAAAATGTATAATTTTCTGTCTGGATGAGAATTTCCAGCAAAAGAGTAGTTGGTGTATATTATAATGGTAGTTCGTTTAGTAGAATCTATTTATGATTGAGGTTGTTTTTTGGATGGTATGATTCATGTTGTTTACCGTTTTATTAGGATGGTAATTATTTTAGCAATTCAAATTTAGAAGTTTAGGCCCTCCGAAATGCGGGGCTGACAGTGATTGGCAATCCATAAAAGCCTGCATACTATATTACTATACACCAATTCAAACGAAATCTTAAGCACCAATTGAAGTCTTAAAGCACCAATTCAACGAAATCTTGGAAATAAACTTTCATCATTTTAGGCCCACCTTTCCATATGAAATATTCTGAAAATACATTCCAATAATACATTAATATTTATTTGATACAAAGTTTCCTATTTCTAATAGGGTATCCATTCTCGTTTTCAAACCATAAAAATCACCCACATATTTAGTCCAAAGTCTCATGACCATGTAACATTACACATGAATATATCTATTGATATATTTAGATGATCAAGAGAAGTTCTTAATGAAATCATGGATATGATTTGTGATCTCATTTGCCTTTTCCTCATGAATGAAATGGCCAACTCCTCTCATCACCACCACATCGAGTAGAAACGGTACGTCCCTCTTGAACCCTCCCTCGTGTATGTATTCTTGTATACCGGGGTAGTGGTACGTCAGATCCTGATCTCCCACGATGAATTTCGTCGGTACTTTCACTTGTGCACCAGTCCATGGAGCTGTCAGCTCCCAATTCCTTCAAACAATCAAATAAATATTACAAGTTAATAAGATCGAGGGAAAACCAGCCTCAAAAACATTAAGGGAAAACATCACTTTTGAGTTTTGACCCTAATTTATACAATAATGTTCAATCAAACTCTCCTAATTAAGTTGTAATTTGTTCAATTGGGCTCATCAATTTAAATTTTGTTCAATCAAGTCCCTTCATTGATGATGTGGCCAATGTGAAAAGAAAGGTTGGTAGAATACTAACAAGTCCATGCATCGATAGTAATTTATTGGTCCAGTGAAACCAGATTTATCGAACTTGCTCGCATAGCACTCCAAATCCTGATCAGAGAGGCAAGGAGGCAATGGGACTGGGTCTGAAGGAGATCCCCATCCCTTCTTTGGTATATACACTGGATTTGGACTGTGGTTGGAAAAGAACTTCCTCAGTACTAGTCTGGTACCGAGACGCGCAAATTCCTTTTCTATTGCCCCTGGTTCCTGCAGGAAACATATAATGAAGTAACTAACAGTGATCATTAGTTATCTACCATATTACTTTCTGAATATGCGGCCTATTTATGTATGTAACGATAGTTCTGAAAGATAAGAGAGCCAAACCTGAAAGCGAACAACATAATACTCATCTCCATAAGCAATTTTGAGGGCCTCAACTGGTGGTATGATGGGATTACGCGGCATAAAAGCGACACTCATATTTACAAGAGCTCGAACCCTGTCGGGCCTGAAGAGGCACAAATTCCAGGCCACTATTGCGCCCCAATCATGTCCTACCACAAACACCTTCAACACATAAGAAAAAAAAACATAAATACTTCAATCTCATAGTTGTCCTGAGAGGGATTATTGATAACTCATTTCACAAATTACCTGCGGAAGCGCAAGGACATCAAGTAGCGCGACCAAATCGCCAACAAGGTGGAAAATTGTATATTCAGTAATTGAATTTGGCACGCCAGTATCACCATATCCACGCATATCAGGCGCGATGGCACGGTATCCACGTGAAGCCAATCCGGCAATTTGGTGGCGCCAGGCATACCTTGCAAAATGTGTACAAATTTGAGAGTTTCAAATATAATGCAAAAATTCTAGTAAGCTTTGAAGAACATCTTCCCTAGTTAATAATTCTCTAGGTACATGTTTGGCACCACCAAATTTGTATGGAATAAAAGAATAAACAGGTTATTCCAAATTATTTCATCCGAACAGTACTGGAATATATTGGATTAGAGATATAGAATAGTGAAATTCCTAATTCCAAGGTTGAGATGGAATTGACTATTCCACGGATTAAGCCCAAATTTAAGACAAAAATGCCCGTATCTATTCCAACTATAACTACTCCTTCTTTCTTCTATCTTCTATCTATTCCTACATAGCATAACTGCTCAATCTTTCTTCTATTTTTTACTGTGCTAGTTTCTCCATCATTTTTATAGTGATTCTCTAGTGAAATAATCAATCAAATAATTATACACCAGTGAATACTTTTATAGTGATTCTCCATCATTTTTATAGTGATTCTCTAGTGAAATAATCAATCAAATAATTATACACCAGTGAATACTTTTTTCTATCTTTAACAAGATCCGTATCAACTATATTTCTCATTATTTACTTCTCCGTCCATTTATCGCTTGCTTCTTTCTTTGCTTCGAACGACTATTAAAAATGCGTTGGGAAAATATGCAACGTCATAACAATAATTGAAGAGAATTTAGGAATTAGTTAAATGAAGACATATTTGAATTGTGCTTCAATTTATCTTCTATTATTATAATTTTATTGAATATTTATTTTATTTTGATGCTACTTTATTTTAATTTATTTATTTCATTTGTATCTTCTTACAATTTGAGTAAACTTTTCTTTAAATACGATTTGTATAAATCTAAATTATAAAATAAGGGCATTTTAGTCATAAGTTTTTTTCTATATGTTTAAATTAAATTCTTCACATAAATATCTTACCGAACGTACATAGAATAAAGTGGATTAATCGTCTATTCTTAATTCCGTTATTCTTCTATTCCATGCGTTGCCGAACGGGCCCTAGGTGATAAGCAAAGAGCCATATGGGTGCATGTTTGATTTGGTATAATGAGTGGTTTGTATTAGTAAATACAATATTTCAAAAAAAGATTTGTTTGATTTTGTGAAATCGTATATTTGAGGGGTCAAATCCAGGAATTTTGTAACACTAAAAACAATTGGCATTTCATAATATACCAACTCATTAATTAATAAAATTGAAAATATATGTTTGATAAATTTAATTTAATCGATCATAACTAAATATTAAATAAAAACAATCACTCAGTAAACATAAAATTTATGATTTTTAACAAAAATCAAACAATAATATTGAAAATCCATGATTTTGAAATACACTAAATTAAACACTCAAAATACTTACATAAGTCATCAAATACATGTATTTTTAAATAAATGAATTTGATGATACATGTATATTGAAATACACCAAATCAAACATAGATTATACTGAAGTGATCAGTGGTATCAGATTTTTTCACTTATAATTACAAATATAACAGAATTATACCAAAATCTAAACAATCAAATTGATTTCCATTCCTAGTGTACCAAATCTGAGGGAAGCCATGGAGAAACAGAATGGCAGGCCCTTCCCCTTGCTCCGCAACGTGTATCTTTATCCTATTCGCTTCGATAATCCTGTGCTTCACACCTTTAACTCCTTCCATCTCTCCTCTCTGGCTTGTTTTGCTTAGGAAAGTTGGCAAGGTTCAGTATATTTCCTTTCTGTCTCTCTTTAGTTCAGTGTAGGAGAAGACTGATAAAGTCTCTTTTGAAAAGCTTTATCTCCAATGTTGCTTAAGAGAGTTAGCAAAAGGATTTACACAAGCCTCATTATTTTCCTCTATTTGTTCATTCAGTCAGTGCCTGATGGTAAGCTAACTATAAATACATGATAAGCAATTAAAGCATGTATTAATGAGTAGCAGAAGTAAAAATAAAAGCTTACCGGCAATCGCCGCCTGAAGCATAAAAAAAAAATAAAAGCTTACCAGTACTGCATCTTTTAATTACTACAAATTATTTAAATTATGCTTATCACTATATCAAATTTCAGTTACTATGTCGGTGACAGGGGATAAAGTGGGAGAACTAGTAACCCTTTTGCTTAAGAAAATTAGCAAAGTTTCTCTGATTATCTCCTTTTCTACCTAATTGTTTATTTTTAGGTTTAGCTAGTAACGACAAGCCTTCACACTATCTTTTCTTACTTTTTATGATATAATTTTGAAGAAATAGATTTTTTTCCCTTGTTTTCACGTCTATCCTTGTTATAAGAAGTTGATGAAGAGTGGACAACTAAAAGTAGTGCAAATACTGATGAATAATGAAAAGGAAAACGTATACATAGGGTGATCCAAAAAATGCCCGACATCAATGATGCATAGGATGTCGATCCGGACTGACTTGCAATCGACTGGGAATATAAGTCAGGGAGTTTATATGGGCTGATAAGTCAGAAGTGTTTTTTCGTTTCCGCAAGTGAATTGACACGATAGCCGAAAGTTGATATCATGCGCGTGGATAGCAAATACTTATTTGTTGTTTTTTATTTTTATGAAATTTGTCAAAAAAAAATTAAATTAAATATTTAAAATTGAATATCATAACAGAACATGTTTAAATTAGGGAGAATTAAATTCGAGCATGAAAATTAATTTGAATCTCATTGGAATTGAACATGTTCGAACACTTAACAAACCAAACTCAAACGTCTCCGTTCGGTTTCGGCCAGTCAAAAATGAGAACTATGGGGGTATATATGCACTCCAGCTGCCTCCACAACTCACATAAAACAAGTTAAGCTTGAAAACAAATTTGGACAGATAGATGAGGCTTGGGTCACACAGAATTTCCTTCTTCCGCGTCACTCACTAATGCAAATGTGAATCCCTTACAAAATTTGTATAATTATTATTTTTTTTTGAGGCTCGATAGGCGATAAAAAAAATTTACAACTTAATGTCCCAAGAAAACACGACAACGACTATTACCTAGGCTAAACACAATAAAGAAAAAGAAAACCCCAGCTGCCTTGGATTGTGAGTTGATGGACAGTTTCTGGTGGAGCTCGTCCCGTATTAAAGGTATGCTGGTTCCTCTATTTCCAAACGTTCCATGTTGTTGCCGCCCATAGACTACCTCATTTTTCCTTATCCGTTGCCATTTGCTTAGATTTGTTAATTCTTTCCCAGTAGTTCAGTGGGGATTGATCCGCTATTCGGGTCGGGACTTGGTGGAGTATCCAGATGGCCCGACTAAATGGACAGTCAACGAAAAGGTGGAGAGCTGATTCCAGTTGACCTGTGTTGCAGAGCGTGCATGCATCGCTACAGGGCCACCCTTTTTTTAGGAGATTTTGTTGCGTTGGGAGTCTATCGTGCATTATTAGCCACATAAAGAATTTGACTTTGGTTGGAGCTTTCATCTTCCAAATCCTCCGACTCCATCTAGATGGTGTGTTTGATTTCAAAAAGAAGTTGTAACACGATTTTATAGTGAAAATCCCATCGTTGGTCCATCTCCATTTGGGTTTGTCATCGTCTCTTGAGAGCACTGTATCTTGGATGATCCAGTAGAGTGCTTCTGCCTCTGACGCTAGGTTGACGTCGTTTGAGTTGCGAGGAGGTGTAAGGTCCCAATTGGACTGTATAACCTGAGCAACCGAGTCGTCTTTGTTATTGGCACTTTCAAAAAGATTGGGGAATAGTAATATTTGTATAATTCAATTGACATTTCTGTTTTTTTATAATATTATCAAATATATGAATTTAATTCTACTGTTCTGTTATTATACCAAATACTACTTGTGTTATGGATGAAGTGATAGTTGGGCCAATGCACAAACAAAATTTGGATTTTCTCTCAAAGTATTGTGCTTATTGCCTTCAAAAAGACAATACCTACGCCAGTACTACAGACAACCACATCAGAAGGAAAAAAAATGGCTCGAGGCGCTTTCAAGACCTTCGTAGAATTTCGATAGATTGGATCTTCCTTCTCTTTGTTCTTTCGTTCATATTGGTAGATTCAATGTAGTAGATCGTTGTGCTATGTATCTTTAATTTGTTTATTCTTCTTGAGAAAATTATGTACTTTTTTTATATTTAGATTTTAACTTATTTAATGTTATCTCAGCCGGCAATTCGCGTGCTGAGCTTCAAAAAAAAAAACATATGAAACATTAACATCATAAAAGTAATCTATGACCCTCATGATTTTCTTCCAATTTCTTCCCTCTCAAGCCATAGATCATCACAATGGAATAATATCTTATCACAGAGAAAGTATTTACGTTTTAATATTAAACTCTTCATCTTCTATTAATTTTCACATTCTCAAATGATAAATAATTGGGTTGAATTAATCCGGCGTGAATCTAAGGAATAACAACAATCCACATCATTAGTTCAAGGAGATGTGATCTTCTAAAACTGCACAAAAATAATTATAAACTAAGGTGGCAAAAAAATATACAAATTAATAATAGTCACAAAAACATTGTTCAATCAATGGCTTAGACACATCTCATCTCACAATTGAAATAATTAAATTAGGGTGATGTGGCAAATTATTCAACAAATTGCAAAAAATCCTCTACATTATGCAGAAATTGTAAAAAAAGCCCTACATTATTGAGAATTTACAATAAAACACATAAATAATGCAAGTAACATTTGTAACTGCCCCAATAATAAAACAAAATCTAGAAACCAAAGTAATGGCGAACGAAACAAAAGTTGAAATTTTTGACTTCTTCCAAAACAAACCTCCCTTGACCTTCAATTTGCACTCTTTTGTTAAACGGTAATACATTGTAGGCGCCATCGACCACCTTAAATTTAATAGTATCTCAGTCATTATGTAAACAAGGAGCTAAAATTAAAAATTCACTATGAAAAATTATATCTTGTCCCTGCTTCCTACTTCTATATGTTGGCTTAACAATTAACCAAAGTAAATATTAGAAAATGAAAAAAATGGTTCAGTACTGGATGTTAGTTGCAAATGATGAAAACTTAAAATAATTTCTTGATAATTCTATAAATTAGTTTGAGGAGACCAAATACATAAATTTATAATTAGTTTATGTATCTGATGATATATGTATATATATTTATTTACGAAAAAAATGCCTATGATTCTATATAACCAAAAAAACAATTTCAAGACATAAAATTTCAACCATTTTTTACCTTTAGTAAGATATAATATTCAACTATTTCCCCCACCAAATCATCAGTTAACTCCAGAAATTATTTGCTTCAACTCCAGAAATTTTCTATCATGCATAGATAGGACAGCACACAATTCTAAAGTAGACACTCATAACTCATAAGCAGGAGATTTTGACCATAGACTTCCTCTTTCATTTCTTTATATAAATCTCAGTGTATCCTCAAATTCCATTCATCCTTCATATGGGAGAGCTTGCAAGAATGGCTAGTTCAAAATTTTTAATAGTAGTTTTCTCTTTCCTACCTTCTCTCATTCTTAGCACCAGGAACGTCTACATTGTAAGAGTACACAATGATCTGAAACCTTCTATCTTCCCTAGTTTGGACTCATGGTACACCTCCACTCTCCACACTCTCTCATCCTTTTCCACTAATACAATAGAAGCTAACTCTAGCATCCTTGATCCACGTGGAAATGCGAGGCTTCTCCACGTGTACCGCACTGTTTTTCATGGTTTTTCTACAATTCTTACTCCTGACGAGGCCGACCTCCTTCATAACGACCCTAGCATTATTTCTGTTATACCAGATCGGGCCCGTCACCTACAAACCACTCATACGCTGCAATTTCTTGGACTCGTATCGAGCTCCACAAGTAATCCAAATAAACTCATTTCAAATTCTCACGGTGGTGCTGGTATAGTGGTTGCCATGTTGGACACAGGCATAAACCCTAGTCATCGAAGCTTTGCACCTTCTGCAGACCTCCCTCGTCTGCCTGAAAGATGGAATGGCACTTGCCAAGCAGGACCCTCTTTTCCTTCTACTTCATGCAATAATAAGATAATCGGTGCTCGTTTCTTCGTGTGTGGATATGATGCTTACTTAAGAAGCCACAATATGTCCATCTTGAACACGAAAAACATCTTATCTCCTTTCGACTCTAACGGTCATGGGACACACACTGCATCGACCGTTGCTGGTAATTCCATACAAGGTGCATCATTTCTTGGTTTAGCTTCCGGTACGGCTTCTGGTATTGCTCCTAGGGCTCATATTGCAATATACAAGGTAAGTGAATCAAGTAAGACATGTAACTCGTTAGTTCTTATGATTAAGTATATGACTACTTTTAATGATTAAAATGACATTAGATTGCTATATTGTTGTTATTAACTAACATATGTTTCTTTACATCCTAAAAATGGAACAATTTTGGGAAATTAAAGGGACCTGATATCTAGTGCCGAATAAGATGTAACGTCTTTGTCGTTCCAAACCAGGTTGAAATGATTTCAAAATAAGAAAGGACTTGATAGTAATGTCCCTTAAAAAAAATCCCTCATTTGTTTCATTGTGCCCGCAACATGATTAAATGAAATCTCATATACTACATTTTATTTACCATATGTCTTATTTAACACTTCGTCATAAGTGATAGCAATTTTAGGGAGCAAATTAATTTTTTTCAGTCAGAAAATCGTACAATTTAAACTACAACCTATGAATGTCAATTATATTACATACATACCAAACCCATTTTATACATAGTTTAAACTGAAAACATGAATTTTATCTTAATTTTAATAAGGTTTGTTGGTCCGGCGGTTGCTACGACTCGGACATCCTTGCTGGATTCGACTATGCTGTTTCAGACGGTGCTGACATAATCTCCATCTCTGTTGGTACTGGTTTCCCAACTTCCTATGAGTATGACCCAATCGCCATGGGGGCCTTCTCTGCTGTAGCTGTCCATGGCGTCCTAGTCTCTGCCGCAACTGGAAATTATGGACCCATTCAGTCAACCGCAAGCAATAGTGCCCCATGGATCACGACTGTTGGAGCCAGCACAATAGACCGTAGTTTTTCTTCTGATGTCATATTGGGGGATGATGATAATGCTACAACATTATCTGGCGTTTCTCTCTATATAGGGAAAAACATTTCTCCTAAAAGATGGTTCCCCCTTGTATATGCTGGGAATGTTAGCAATCCGCGATCCGGCTGGAAAGCATCAGCTGCTCCAAATTGCATGGAGGGGACTTTGGACCCTAAGGCTGTACAGGGAAAGGTTGTGTTATGCGATCAAGGTTGGGTTTCATGGGCTGAGAAAGGATTATCTGTGAAAGAGGCTGGTGGTGCTGGGATGATCATTGCAAATGAGCTCCAAAGTGGAGAAGGAGTTACGCCGAACCCACACTTGCTCCCAGCCATTGAAGTCACGTATTCAGTTGGAGAAACCATACATAGTTATATCAGCACTAAGGCACGACCACGTGTTCGCCTATTATTTCATGGGACCCAGCTAGGGGTAAAGCCTGCACCAGCTATAGCGGCCTTCTCTGGGCGGGGACCTGGAGAATCAGATTTCATCATCAAGCCAGACCTTGTTGCTCCAGGCGTCGGCATCCTTGCTGCCTGGACAAATACGGTGGGCCCCACAAGACTTCCGTCAGATCCACGCAGAACAGAATTCAACATCCTATCAGGAACCTCAATGTCCTGTCCTCATGTATCTGGAGTAGCAGCTTTGCTCAAGTCCATGCATCCAGATTGGTCACCGGCAGCCATCCGATCTGCTATGATGACGACTGCTTATGTGACTAACAACCTCGGCCAAGACCTCACAGATGAGAGTAATAGAAATAGAAATAGAACCAACGAGTGGTCTTATGGTTCTGGCCATGTCGACCCTGAGAAAGCTGCCGATCCTGGTCTTATATATGATATATCTGAGGACGACTATCTGGGCTTCTTGTGTAACTCCAATTACACTGAAAAGAGCATACAAACAATCACTCATAGTTCAGTGAATTGTTCGGGTAAAACTGGCAACCCATGGGATTTGAACTATCCGTCCATCTTGGTAATGCTATATCAGCCTGTTGCGTCAACTAGGCAAGATAAACTTGAAACAACCGTTCATCGAACACTGACGAGCGTGGAAGATGGAGAATCTACATATATTGTTAGCATTAAGAAACCGAGTGGAGTGCAAATGGTGGTAGAGCCTAGCAAGATCATGTTCAAGGGTAAAGGAGATAAGCAGAAATTCATTGTTAGGATTTCAGCAAGCACCATGAAATTGAAAGCATGGGGTTCTCATACTGAGTTCGGATACATAATGTGGAGTGATGGGAAGAATAGAGTAAGGAGTCCGGTAGGGGTTATATATTGAAACAACTCGCCTAGTTTACAAGAACTTCTAGATATTGTTATAGAAATAATATAAAGATAGGTGATGATAATAAATGAGAATAGTGGCAAATATAGAGGAAATGATGGTTAATTACAATTTACTTGTGACGAGAAATAATTGTGTTAGCTAGTTAGTTTATTGTCTGTTTTGGTTGGTTTAATATAAAATGATCTGTATCTCATGTCTTATCCTCCAAAAATAATATACTTACTATTTTGAAAATAATATATTTACATTCATATCTGAGTTTTTCTTTCAAGTAGCGCTCATTTGAAATATATTAGCAAAACTAACGTCTTTTTTAAAATATTTATAAATATAGCGTTTTTGTCACTGTGATTGACGAACCTTATAGTTTTTCACCAGATTGACTGGCGAAAATCTCATTTTTTTCATTTTATCACCACCGGTGCTTACAGTTGCTAATTAACACTAATATAAAATACATTAAATTACTAAAAACACAAGTTTCACCGCCACCATTGGCGAAACAAGAAAAAAAATATATTTTTCCTATTTTTTCTTCTTATTTGTGTGAGGGAAGCTCGAGAGAGAAATAGACAGCGATGGGGGAGTGAGGGAGAGAGAGGGGGAGCTTGTTGAGAGTGAGAGGGACAAAGAGGAAGTCGGATATAGAGATGAAGAGGAAGGGTTGGTTTTTATTTTTATTGGGTCGGGTTATATTTAATTTAATTTTTTTTATTCACTTATTTATTAACTGAGTTGGAAAAATGGGTTTTCTTATTTATTAACAGTGTGGCGAAAGTTGGATTTTTCTTATTTTTTACAGTCCAAGCTTGTAATTGTGGTAATTAAATTCGTTGATAATCTGAATTAGTTTTTTTTTTACTATTTCGCCAACAAGAGTGGCGAAACTGTAGAGAAAATTATAATCTCGCCAAATGTAGTGGCGAAAATGCTATATTTACAAATATTTTCAAAATGATGCTAGATTTGCTAATATTTTCCAAGGGAGCGCTACTTGAAAAAAAACTCTTTCACATCCTAAAAATAATATTAACAAAGTCTCTTGACCCACCGAACATGGGTTGAATCTAAAAAAAATCTTCAATAATATTTTTTTTAGAATTTAGTAAAAAAAAAACAATTTACTATTTCTTCATCATTTGTGGAAAGGAGAAGTGGGTATTTGCTCTGACTGCTGTATATTTTTAATTTTTATAGAAGAGAGTAACATTACAATTACATATGCTATAAATTTGAAACATTGTATTAAAACAATATACCATTGTATATAGATTTTTTTTTTATAATACAAAATATACAGTTTTGTTATTTCACATTTACACGAGAAAATATAATTTGAACCGCTATGTAGACTTTTGTTTACTGAGAATGAATGCCGTTTCGTTCAGTTCATCGATCTTACTGATTAGCTCGTGACTTCTCTTGTATTGGGTTGGGGGTAGGGCTGGCAAAAAAGCTTGTGGCTCGGTAGCTCGCTCGAACTTGATTCAATAAAAGCTCGAAAAAGTTCGTTCGAAACAGCTCGAAACTGAACCGAGCCGAGCTCGATTCTAAAGGAGCCGAGCCGGACCAAGCTCGAGCTCGGCTTGTGGCTCGATTAATTATTGTTTTCTTATTTTTCTTTGAATATATTTTATTCTTTTCATGTTTTTCTTAGGATATATTTATGTATTTTGCTTAATTTTTATAATATGATTCAATTCGATATTTTTTTTAATATTTAATTAAACAAAATTGTCGATTAACATAAAAAAAAAGGTCTTAATCGAGCTAGTCGAGTCGAGCCAAGCTGGCTCGACTTGAATTGACTGAGCTCGAGCCAGTGATTTCAGCTCGAAACAATTATTGTTATCGAGCCGAGCTTCAGTCGATACAAGCTCGAGCTGGGCCTAGCTCGGCTCGGCTCGACTCATTGACAACCCTAGTTGGGGGAGATCCAAGTCATGTTGGAGGATGCTTTAGCCAACACAGTCTGGCGTTGGATGAAAAAACGGTCAAACACCTGATAAATAGAGCTTTCATGTCATCAATGTAAAATTTATGGAAGATCCTGTATTAAAATCTTGTGACCGTTAATGAGAGCTGACAAAATCTGACCCGACCCGAAAAACTCTCCCGGCTTGACCCAAACCGAGCTATCCGAAACCCGAAATGATCCCAATCTGAATGATTCGAAACCCGAATGACCTGAAATCTGAATGACCCGTAACCCGAATGATCGAAAACCCGCAATGACCTGTAATCCGAATGATCTGTGACCCGAATGACCGAAAACCGGCAACCCGAATGATCTGCGACACAAATGACCGACAACCCGAATGACCCGTAACCCGAAATGTCCCGAACCCGAATGACCCATCCAATATGAGCCAAAAATAATCTGATTTTTTTTTATCTTAGTATCAGCATTATCTCAAAAATGAGAATTTTATGACCTTTTCCAACATAATTTGATTGAAAACACTGATTACAACGGTCTAACTGATCTAAACTGCCAATTTGGATGACACGTAGTTCCTAATATGAGTGAGACGTGAGTCACGTCACCATAATTCCACTTGAAACATGAACTCAATTGACCCATGGCCCGCCCGAATGACCCGAAATATGAATGCCCCGTAACCTGAACGATCCAAAAGCCGAATGACGTGAAATCTGAATGATCCGTAACCCGCACGACCTGTAAATTGAATGACCCGCAACCCGAATGACCTGCGACCAGAACGATCTGTGGCCCGAATGATCCGCAACCCGATCTGACCCGAACCAGAATTGACCCGACCCGACCTCACCGTTACGGACCTCTACCTTTATTAGACTCATTGACCACCTTTTAGAAGAAAAAAATCATTTATAACCCTACAAAATCTGGAAACAAGATTTCTTATATCTTGAATAATCTTTATTTAATATATATTGTTTTATTAATTTATTTAAATACATATAGTTTGCGAAGGAGATAACAATGATATAGGCATAGCCAACCTCAATTTACTAAAAACAATAGTGATCTTATTTAAAAACTTCTTTCAAAATAACATCTTTTTTGGTCCGCTAAAATAAGTAATGTTTTAAATACTTTGAGAATCCATGTTAACACAATTTCCTCACCCCTTTGTTTTTCAAAGTCTTTTGAGCATTTTAAAGAGAACACATCACCTCAATTATTTTTTCTATTAGATTAAATAACATGTTTACATCTACACCATATAATTTTTTATTTACTTTGATTTCTTGTAGCATTATTTATATATAATACTTACATGTACAACAATGATTGGTGGTTTTGGTGTTTGTTTTCTATGTCCGATTAGGTGAGAATGGTTAAAGTTATTTTTGATCGTTAGATTTGAATCAAATGGTTCTAATAAATCATGGTACATATTTATGTTCAACTATTAATACAAAGAGAAATGAAGAGTTTATTTATTAAAATATATTTAGTTTTTTTTTTTTTTTTTTTCAAAAAATAGAATTCATAATAATATATTGTATTTCTAACGTTAAAAGGTTCAAAACTAAATTTGTTTTAATTTTCTCTTTATTTTGAATTTCATATTCCTATAGTTCCAATTTAATTTTTTTTCTAGGCGAAGTATTAAAGGTAAACTATATATGAGAATATGCCCATGTTGGAAATATACCTTTATTGTTTACATAATTAGATTTAAACAATTAGTCTTTTAAAATATAATACAATAATTTTTTTTGTATTATCAATAAATTATAAATTCAAACATTAGATGAATTTTTTCACCTCCTTTTGAGCCTTCGCATTGAAGCATGCCAACAAATTTCTCTGGGCCGACCGATCATAAAATTTCTCAAATTTTATTACTTAATTTCTCAAATATAATGTTAAATATAAGTTTTTTTTTTTCTCTTTTTGTAAAAAAAAAAAATGAGACGTCTTTGACTAGATCTTTTGGTGCTTCTACTAAAATCTTTGAAATAAATTATCTTATTTTTTTTTTCGAGCTCCATCTCAGGATGATTATAACTAATATTTTTTTTCTAAATGTAATATATCAAAAGACAGCAACATAACTTCATAGAACAACTGAAAATAAACAATTCATAGTGGCTTATTAAAAAATTAATTTATTCTTTCCATTCAAGTGGTTATTTATATAATTAATTTATAATAACATAATTTATTATATAAAGTTATCCGTCATTACAAAATTTGATATGATAAAGCATCATAATATAATACAAAATTATAACTAAAAAAATAATAAACTTACTCTACATAAATTTTCTATATTTCTTATGTGTTATTAATCATTTTAAATGTCATTTTAACTTTTATAATTTTTTTTTGAAAAGTTACGAAGAACTTATGTAATTTTTTTATAGTTATAAGTTTATCTATTATATATCAAAATAAATAAAAAATAAAAATATTTACAACGCAAGTATACAATTACTTTACTTATTATCTTATGTTTTCTTATATTATCATCACTTAACAACATAATAAGAAAAAAAAAAAAAAAAACAAAAAAAACAAAAATTAATGATAGTAATATTACATTTGTAGAAGAGAATAAACTATATAAGAAAAATAAATAATGTGATATATAAGAAAAACTAATATTACCAATTTTCTTAAAATATTAATCCATATTCTCATTGTGAGTTTTTTAGTTGTCAAAATTATGTACGGTATATATGTACCACATGAATAAAAATTTCATATATTTTTGATAAAACTCAGTATATAAATTAATATAATATTGTTCTCAAGAAAATAAAAATGTTGTGATGTAACTGTTTCACAAAATTGAAAATATAACACGAAATACTAACATAATTGTATACTAAATGAAAATATTCGTAGCATAACGCGAACATTATCCTAGTCATTTTAAAATCTCAGATCAACATTGTTAAATTATTTATGCTTAATTTTTTTAAAATTTTTAATCGTTCTTCTTGAAAAATTATACCAATAAAATATAAAATATCATGAAAATCTACCGTACCAAAATGACTTCATTAAGGCGATGTGATTTAAGTGTTGTACAAGGTTACCAAGTTAGATTTAATTACACCCAGTTTTGTAATTAAGCGCAATACCGAAGCTAGAAATTAAAAATAAGAAGAGACGTACGTTGTCATTGATCAAATCCATATCTTAAACCTTGTTTTGTTAAATATCCGTAATTATAATTCTAAATTTCAGTATTGCCTTTTCTTATTTGGTTCGACTATGTCTGTAATTAATAATTATTAACAAGCATGGTTTTTCAGAGAATTTTGCGGAAGAAACCATGCAGTATGTCTAAATTGCAAATGGCCTCCTACAGCATGAAAATTTTAAAAACATGAAGCCTTATGGGTTAAGTAATGGTATTTGGAGTAAAGCTATTTATGATCAAATTAGATTGAACAATTATCATTGTACACTACGAAGTGTGGTGTTCAGCATTTGTATTTATAATTAGGCCAAATTTCACGTGTTCCCCTACAAAAAACATCATAATTTCACGTATACCCCTACAAAAGGTGAAATATCATCAATACCCTTACAAACTCACTCAAATATCATAGATACCCCTATGATATACTTAGTATTAATATTAATGTTGTTTTTTTATTCTTTCATTTTTTCTCAATGTAAATATGGTAATAATTTATATTGAGTTATTTTTTGTACTTTTTAGTTTATATATTTATATATAATAGGTTCAAAATGAATATGTTTGAGAGAAAATTTATAATTCTCTAAAAAAATTTAATAAAAAAATAGTATATAATAATTATTTTATATTTAATAAAGTAATTAATAATAATGCAATCATTATAGATGTTATTTGATTGACAAATTTTGATGAAATATTAATGATAATGATGTTCATGATATTTTAAGAATTTATAGGGGTATTCATGATATATATGTGATTTTGTAGGGGTAGACATTATATTTGAATGATTTTGTAAGGGTATTGATGATATTTTATTTTTTGTAGATACATGAAATTATGAGATTTTTGGAGGGGTATATATGAAATTTGGCCTTATAATTATGCTCTATGTTATGTAGAAGATTAAAAATAGAATCAAAATATCTGCAGTAAGTGCGGCTATTATTGAACTAAAACTAATATATCTTGGAGAGACCTGTCATGTAAAAAAGAAAGATAATGGAGAGAATATTATTTCATGTAAAAAGAAAGATATTGGACAGAACATTTCTTTTAATCCCTTTGGCACCTAGAACTCTTTACAACCAGACGTATTACCAAACTTAATGGTCCTCGTTATCCACTGGAAGTCTAGGATTTCGCCACTCTTAGGACTTATATTCACGTTAAATTTTATAGGTAACTTGATCATTATAATTGTTAACTAACATGACAATTACAAATGCCAAACATACTTTCCCATTTAAAATGCAGTCGAATTGATACCCGGGGAGCACATTCGGGGGGCATAGGTAGTTTAGGGGTTGGGCATGCCTACGGGCTTGTATCGAAAAAAAAAAATGCAGTCGAATTTCTCTCAAAATAATGAGAAATTATATATAGTCCCCAGTTTCTCCACCTAATGTGAGTATTGCTATCAATTATTTTAATGATGAGATCAAATAAATGATTATTATAAATTAATCATTATTGAAAAATTTAATTATATGTGCTTATTCTAAAAGATTAGATTGTTATTATAAACAAAAAAAAATAACAAAATGATCATATTATGATGATTTATTATTTTAACTATAAACTTGGTAGAAAAAATAAGAGTTTTTTTGTAAACCCAATTCTCATACTAATTCTTCATGTCAAATATGTCTTAAAAATCATGCAAATTCACGATACTTATATTATAATCATGAGTTCATATACGTTTATCACTTCCATGTGGTACTTCCCCCAATGTCTCGTTTATCACTTCCATGTGAGTCTCGTTTATGAAAAATTCTAAGGAGAAATATGTTTGGAGAATAAAAAGAATTAGACACTGGATATGTCCAGCTCCATGCGCTCTCCACGAGCACAAAACCACTGATATCAGCATCCTTACTTCAGTGCATAATTCTTATTTAGGAAGAATTCATCATTTGTTTAGGAATAATTCATCCTTTTAGCCGTAAGAATATACTCTTTCATAAATTTTCTATAGCGACCATTAAATTTCGCTTTTGACCTGTCAATATACGTTTTAGCTGGTCAAAACACGTTTTGGCCAGTTAAGCTGCCATGCATCGTGTTCTTATTACTGATTCTTTTTAAGTGATTCGAGTTAGTAGCCCTGCTTATTTATCATGTATTTTATTTTTAATGAAAAAGTGATAAACAAACCCTATATGGAAGTAATAAACGCTTGATCGATCGGGGGATTTGTAGTGGCCAAGTATACTTTCTCTACAATCATCTAATCTCGTTGTCTAGTCGTAGTATATAATAACGGGGTCCCATTCGAAAGCATAATAGCACTGTTACTTTCTCCACATAGGAAACCATTACCAACCGAGCTGAGACCGGAAATCTCTCTGCGATGGAGAGCATCAAATCAGCGCCCTCCTCCTCCTCGGCGCGGAGCGAGAGCAGCCGGAGCACCAACTGCATCGCCGGGATGAAAATAACTCTGGATCTGGTCGCCTCAGCCCGGCGCCACCTCTCGTTCCTCCGCCTCTGTTCCTCTGATGGTGTTGTTGATGGAGGGTCGGGGGAGGAGGATCTTGTTCGGAGGTCTATCAGAAGGTTTGTGATTTGTGTTAAATTGTAATGTAATGAGTAAATTGGTAGGATTGATTGGGAAAGGAAACTTTATTCTGGGCAGTTCTTGATGCTCTGTTTTCATTTCTTTTGATAGTTTTTGTACATACCCCCTACTATTTTAGTTTATTTATTTGATTATTATTAATTTATCAAATTATTAATTTAGAAATGAAGTCACTTTTACATAAAATTTATGGATGTTGGGAAATTTTGCTTCTAAAGGTGAAATTTATTCATCTCTCAAACTTGATTTGCACACAAATTCCTCAAAAGAAAGTTTTCCGCTTTATTTCTCGCAATTTTTTTTGATGCAATTATTTGTGCAAGTTTCATCTTTTCCTTATGGAAAGATAACTTTCTACGAACTTCCTACAATTTCCTATATCGCCAAACAGAGTCCTAGTATATGGTGAGTAAATATGCAAAAATAGAAGTTTTAGGGTTGGATATGCAAAATGTGCAGGTACGAGGAGCTTTGGATGCCGTTGATCTCAGAATTTGGGGCAGATGAGATGCTTCTTCTTCCTCCTCTTGATGTGCACTGGATTTGGCACTGTCACAGCCTCAATCATGTTTATTTTAATACTATTTTCTCAATTTATTTGTTATAATTGAATTTTGATGAAAAAATTGTTTGTTAAAATCAACATACATTAGTTGTCTTTGTGTATCAATAGGAAACGAAATGAGAATCTGGAAGGCTAATTACAAAAAAATTCAAAGATTTCTTGGTTAATTGAAAAATTAAAAATTCATAGTGCTAATTGCAACATAAAGAACTCAAATTCTTTTCTTTTTACTTTTTCCTAGTCACACTACCGAAACTATTGCAACTCAAGATTCAACAAATTGATCAACCGCCCTGCGATATTTGACGAAGAAAATGAAGAATATGCTACAGACAGGTGTCGCGAGATCTGGGAATCTAAATATCCATCTGAGCTGTTCGATCTGGAGTATTCCTATAATTCCAATAATTCAGATAATTCAGTCAATGGTTCTGATTTATTTGAAATGGTTGAGAAATGCAGATCTCTAGGCGGATATTTGGCGGATGCTTTTATGTCCGAGACTGTATATCTTGTAGCTGCCAAGCGACGATACTTGAATTTTGTAAACTTGTTGAAGGAAGTTGGAGAGAAGGATTTTTCAGGACGCTTGGTGCCGACTTCTGATATATATTTCATGTGGCTTACCCATCAAGTGAGTGTATAAATTAGTGTTTCACTATTTTTGTGTGATACCAATAGAAAGTTAGATTTGTTTCATTAATCCTAATTATACAACATGACAGCATTTGTGACTAAATTTAGCTAACTTGAATCTTGTAGCGTATTGTGAGTATGATATTAATAAAAAAGGATTATCAATGAATTATAAGTCATCTGGTGTGGTAACAAGAAACAAAGCTAATCCTATTTCAAGAATATGATATTTATGTGACATCATGTATATATCACAATGTCAAAGAAGCTAGAATGCTTAGTATTTCAAATATTCCTCGTAGAGTTTTCCAGCAAGTTACGCAAGAGACACATCAGAACTCGGCGACATATCTCACAAAATCGCCGGCTTTTTAAACCCACCAGCAACAACAGAGGAAATTGAGGAGACGAAAAGACTGTGGGAGGAAGAACACGACGAACCGTACGAAAGAGCCGGAATGGCGATCGATCCGATTGGAGCGATGGCGCGTGAAATATTTAATTGGGAGGTTGGTACGCGGGGTGAGGATGTGAATCGAGTGTATAAGGGTCTGCAACCGCGGTTTCTCATGGAGGTAAGAAATTGTTTATGATAAATTGGTAGTTTATGTTATTTTATAAAATTGTTGATGAGTTGTGATTGGTTGGTAATGGAAGATAATAAATTGGTAAGTGAAATTCTAGTTTTAATGTATCAAAAGGAGAAGAGCACAAAAAGAATTCGGGCTTGACCTGAAAATTTGGAGAGAAAAAAAGATTTATGATGATTTTATTCCGAAAAAGATATAATAACTATTTAGTATAGTACTTGAGTATATTTAATGGAATATGAAAAATTGAGAATCAGAGAGTTTGAGCCCTAATAACACATTAAAGAAGATAGGTTAAAGTTCATTTTATATTATGAGTAGAATTCAGTTTCATCAACTTGGTTTCTATTTTGTTTGTTCATGATTTATTAAAAAATTTACGTTTTTTTCTTGGGTTTGACCAAAGGTTGTTAGTGGCTGTCGTTTTCTTTTCCTCATCCGAGAATCTAAATTATTGATTGCAACTTGACACTATTTGTTTTGTTGATTGCTACAATCTAACTTGATATGTACTTTGTGAGGCGATTATGAAAGTTACCATTCTTTTATTAAGTATATGGACCATCAAATGGTGAGGTTTTCTTATAAATTATAAATGACGTGCAAGTTAGACTTGCATTTTAAATTTGTTGGAAGATTTTAGTTAGAGAACATATATCGGTGTTCTAGTTTCTCCACAAAAAATAACTTATAAATCATCATGATTATAGGGGGTGTAAATATATCTTGAATATACCCCACATAAATATACCCCTGTATAATAATAATAATAATAATGTATGAAAGTATTATAGTGATTTAATGATGATATATAAGATATTTTTATAGAGAATTATGAGGGTAAAATATACTTTTCTTTTTAGTTATGATCGTAAACAAAATTTATATATGGGTGGACATGATTCGACCAGACTTATAGGCACGTGTCAGCCTGAAAACGATGTCATAACATGAAACTTACTTGGCTGGCATGAATGAATGATTTAAAGGCATGATGTATCTTTAGATTGTTGACTTCTGAAAAAAAATCATGTCCAAATTTGATTCAGATTGGACCCAATAAATCTGACAGATATACCATATTTTACTAATTGCATTTTCTTAGGAATAACAAAATAAGAGAATCTTTAGAAAGATACATTAACTGATGTATAATTAAACGTTGCCACACCTGATGTCGACCTGGTCATGAAATGGAACCATGATGTGTCCCTCACCTCACTTTAACTTTTGTCTTCATCCTTCTGTTTTATTGTTGGCATGTAGAATATTTTGGATAATGAATAGGGTGGGCTTTTGTCGTTTTTCTACATGATTTGCAATTGCATGCATGCTCCCAGCCTATTATATTATACTATATATATATAAAATATTACATTCGTCCCCATGGGACACGTGTTTTTTTTTTGAAATTTTTTTTAGCAAATTAAATATATATGTATATGAAACGAGTCATTTTAAAATAAATATTCAACCCAATTCACAATTTGTTATATCTATAAGTATAAAAAAAATTTCTTTCACCATGCGACACGTGTTCTTTTTGGGATCTTATGTGGTAAGTCGGATCTACATATATATGAAACAAGTCATTTTCAAATAAATATACTACCCAATTCACAATTTGTATATTATACTACAACTATAAAAAATATTACTCACCCCCATGCGACATGTGTCCTTTTTTGGGATTTCTGTGGCAAATCAGATACACATGTATATGAAACGAGTCATTTTCAAATAAATATCCAACCCAATTCACAATTTGTTCTACCTATAAGTATAAAAAAATTCCTTTCACCCTCCATGCGACACGTGTCCTCTGGGATCTTATGTGGCAAGTCGGATACACATGTATATGAAACGAGTTATTTTCAAATAAATATATTACCCAGTTCACAATTTGTATATTATACTATAGCTATAAAAAATATTTTTCTCACATATGATTGACACGTGGCAGCTGAAATTTCAGCTTTAAATGCACATAAAAAGGCCGGCATTAATAACCCAAGTTTGAAGTAACACCTCAGCCCATATCGCATTCCAATAGCTCAACACATATCATATTTGTTGTACAAGCCCAATAGAATAATGCCTACATATAAAGACTTCTCATTTTATTGAACTATTGGTTGTGGGATTAAATGATTAATACAACATAGTATAAATCGGAACAAATTAAAACACACATGAGTATATGCCTTAAGAGAGCCTTACATAGATTTTCTATGGCGTAAAGTACGAATATGAGTTAAATATAAATTTCAAGTCACTTTATAATTATTACTCTTCTAAAGTTCAATAAATGGCTTCCTATGTACAAAAGATGAAAAATATTTTTTCAAGTATTTAAAATTGTGAATTTCACCATATGAAGTAATTATAATTAATATATTAAAGAACACTTATAACGTATATTCTAATTAAAATATTTATAGAGAATAATTTACTTTAGAATATAACATATAACAATAAATATAACAATAATTAGTATATACTTTTTAAAACAAAGTTATACATCATTTTAAAAATTAGAATTTCCTTTCCAAAACAATAAAAATTTATAAATCACGATTGAAGTTGGATTTACATACAAAATAAAGACAAGAAATTTTCTGGGATTAAGGTTGGGCTACACCGGACATGCTTATAATATCAACATTCATGATTCAACTATCAATACTAGCCTTTTTATCATTCTATATATCCCTAAAAAAATAAAGTTATCCCTAAAAGAGCAAAATTAAATCTCAAACTAGAATGTATAATCCTCCTGCCAGTGAAAAAACTTCATTATTTCACAATGTTAATAAAATAAAACTATCACTTTATTTCTCTATCTTTTGTAAATGAGCAATTTCATGTATATAGCCTTTCAAAAATATTAAAAAACTAGATATAATCATATACCTCTATAAAATTAGGAAATTAGTATAATTTCCTATAATTCAACAAAATATGAAATTAAATAAAAGGAAACATTAGCTTATATTCATCTCGAGGAATTTCATTTATTCCCTTACAGAACGTAAGAATTTCAAGTGTGCCTTGAAAATTAGAAGTTATGTATTTTTATTGCGAAGCAGAGCGAGGGTTCCACCTAGTGTTCTTAAAGATTTTTATTTGTGTTTTTAGACAATTTCAGCCATGTAAAATCTCAAAATATCACCTATGGCCAACAAAATGGAAATATCATGGTGATTTTTAGTTTCATATAAAAGATGATCAATGCTATTTTTCTTTGAAGCATTATAGATTGTTCATTGTTGGTTATAATTCTGAAATTAACCAAAATAAACAAATCTAATTAATCACAAAATAACGATAAAAAATAATACAAGCTTGGATAAAGCTGTGCGATTGAATCACGACTGAGATTGATACCCACCCCTGCAAGGTTTGTCATCTATCTGTCTCCAAGATTCTACATGACGAGCAAGCCTCGTATCCGCTGCGGTTGCGATCACAGAACTAGAAGTTTCTAAGTTGCAAACTTCCATTCAAACTCCCCTGTAAAAAGAATAGAAGGTATAAAATTACAATTATACAACTAAACCAAAAGGTCAACAATTTTGTATTTTTTCTTAGTTCATTCAGAGTTTTTAGAAGGTAAAAGTATGTTACTATATTTTGTGATAGAAGAAGTTATTTTTACATCGCCCCTCCAAATTTGTGGTGTAATCATCACAAGGAAAATCAATCTACTTTAGAGGGATTAAGATAGAATCTAAGGGCTTGTTCGGATGTAAAAGAATTTTTTAGGATAGGAAAGAGTTTCTTTTAGGAATATAATTTTGTAATCTCCAATCTACAAGAGAAGGACCATGTAGTGAATTGTAAAAAATGTTGTTTGGATGTAGTTTTCTTTTGTACGTAATTCTTTCTTTTTTAAATAAAGTTATGAATAAAATTATAATTTATGTTCATAACTAAATGATTTCTACTAATTTATGTTCTGATATATTCTTCTATTTCATTACAATTTATTTTAAGTTATATATGAATTTCATATTCAAATATAATAATTATATCATACATATTATTAATAGTTTATGTTTAGAACATCAGATTTTTCTTTTTTTTTTTTTTTTTTTTTGAAAAATTTACACTTAAGCTTACATCTTACAAATTTTCGAAAAACAGGTTTGTGTGTTCACCAAGGGAAACATCCAAGATCAACAAATCCAAAACAAGCGCATTTTGAGGCTAAGATTGCTAAGATGTCATAAATCACTCAAACTCGATCAAATCATCCCTTGTACCAAAAAATGGCATAAAACATGGCATCTGTTCTGCGAATTCGGCACCAAAGGCATCACAATCGAAACCCGTGAGAAAACAAAAACAACAACCTTTCACTGCATCAGCAAACCTAAATCAACTAATGATGTGAATTTCACATGGAATGAGTTGATACGAGCAACGAATCTTGTATTGTCTAAGGATTTAGGTTTTATACAAGGGTTGGTATCTGTGACGCCACCTGTACTAGCCAATTACCTGTTGAAGTGCGTATCGGACAAAGTGACTGATGATAATGGAGCGATGGTTTGTGATGTGGTTTTGAGAGAGAGGGCTTATAGACCTCAAGAAGGAAGATGGCTTACAAGAACGGTTCTTGATCATTCTGGCAGAGAGTGCTTCGTGATCCGTACAAGGTGAATGATGATAAATTAGGTATGATTTTGTGTATATAATTGTGAAATATGTTAATTGAGTTTGGATTGGATATGTGTAATGTGTAGAGTAGGTAAAGGAATATGGAGAAGAGGGGCTGAAACTCCGATTGCGTTGAAGTATGAGGAGAGAATTGTGGAGGTGAGAGAGGGCCAATGGTCTTATATTGGAGGCTCTGTTGGTTATGCTCCAGGTACAGTAAAACTCTAATCATATAAATAAAAAAAGAATAAAAACTATATCTGGCCAAATGTTGTTTTTTCGTGACTTGTTTAGAGCTTAATTGCACAATTGAGGCCAATCTATCATAAGGTTAAATTGAAGTTTTATTCAACAATTAATTTGGTTAATATATTGATGCAAGTTGGACTACATTACAACACTTTAGAGGAACTGGTATCATTCTGGTTTGTGATGTGGGCAAAATTAGTGTAACAAATCGAATTGCAATACTTTTGTTTATTTGAGATTTTTGAGGTGAAATTGCAATACTTAGAAAAGTTGATGATTTTTCATGACATCTATTTTCTTTTAAAAAAACAATTGTATTCTGTTTTGTGCTTGTTTTATACAGATAAAGTAATTGGGACCGCAACACCTAAGAGAGAAGATCAAAGGGGCAAAACGGTCATTTGGACCTTCTCAACCGGAGATGTTCTGACTATTGACTGGGAAAACGACCTTCAAGTTCATCTAGAAAATGAAACCACAAAGGAAAAGGTGCAAATAATAAGCACATTATTTTTCTATTTTACCAAATTATAGTAAAATCAGAATCTCGCTGTCTATGCTTGTGTAACATACTATCTATGTATTATTAACAGGCTAGCTTGGTTAGAGGAAGGAGGTTACAGTACCAAACAAATAAAAAGCATCTTTCAACACGAAACAACTTAAAAGAAGATGAAGAGAATTATTTCACATTAATACGCCCTTCTTTATACAATAAAGAAGGAAAAGCAACCACCCTAATTAATTTAAAACTACTTGCAATTGAATTCTCACCACAAGAGGATTCGGTTGTTATACTTCTAACTTGCATGGCTTTGGCACATACATTGTCGGAGATACGAAGGGAAGACTTCTCAGGGTTATTGGTAAGAAATAAAAAACTATTAATCAACAAAATATATAAAATTGTAAGTTAGATCTTGAAGATAAAAATGAATTGAAAAAACTACGCAAAAAATAGAATATTTAAGAAATAAAATTTCAAAACTTCTATGACATAGTTTTTCCAAGATAGTATTAGATTACAATCGTATTTCTTGCTTATGTTAATTTGCCATAATTAACTAGAAACCATTTTTATGACCACAAAAATGTCACTACTTTTTTCAACGATCAAGAGTAAATTCATTTCAGATTATTTTTTCGTAGATTATGATTTTATATGAAAATATTTCTAGTTGGGTGTCTTGTCGGACTCTTTTATCCCATAAATCTAACCCATACTGATGGGACTGTAGTACAATAATGGTTTTTGTAATGTAACAATTTTATTAGAGAAGATTTTGTGAGAATATGATAACTTGGACTAGAAGACTTGAATAATCTGTAGCAACATAGATTATTGCTTGAGGATCTTTGAGTTTTTAAAGTTGGCCAAATGCAAATAAGATATGATGTTCGAAACACTAACGGGTGCATTTATACGCACTACAATCGGCTTTCTCCAACATATTATTTAAATTTTATTTGACATAATCTGGACAACCTCCGTTGAAAATACAACCGGTTTAATGACTACAATATTGACTTCTCTAATTTTCAAGCTCTGAAGCCTTATTATTTTTATAATGATGATGCCCTCATTTATTACTACTTATACAACATCCAAATTCATGTCATTTCTTCCTCTTAACATTAATTTTGAATGTGATATCACGCTTTTACATTGTATCATACAAATAGTGCATGTGGCTAGTTCATGAATTAAGTAGTGCATGTAGCTAATTCATGAATTAAGTGGTGTATGTAGCTCCAAAAAAAAGTAGTGTATGTAGTTCATGACTTAAGTAATGCATGTAGCTAGTTCACGCTTTTTACATTATATCACACATTAATTTTGAACCTCTAACAATTGGTTTTATAATTCTAGGATTTCAGAATGCTAAAGAACGAAAAAAGAATTAAGTAGTTGGAGCTTAGATTATATAAAACCAATAAACAAAATTGTTTCTTAAAACATGCTCAAAATATTAGTTTGACACATGTTCTAACCTGCTCATTATTTTTTTTTTTTTGTTGTTGACAGGTTCGTAGGAGAGTGCGAGAGATGCAAGTAGGGCAACATGATTGGGGCTCCGTATTATTACCTTTAAATTCTTCTGATTGTTCTGTACATGCAAAACCATGGTATTGGAATGCTCATGAGGTTTTGGTACCAACAGAAAAGAGTACCGGTACGGTGATCAGTACAAAGTACTCTCCAGCTGATGGCAAGGATCAGTTGTATAGACAAGCTATTATGTCATGAAAAAGGGGTTTTAGATTTGTAATTAGGTATTATTGTTGTATTTAGTTCTGAAAGCATATATGTTTCTTTTCATTTCTCAGACAGTGCGATACCTAATTTGTTTTCATTTGCTGCTCAAATTTATAGTTTCTCTTGTCTAAAAAATATACAATTTTTCTCAGTTGTATTTTCAAATATATAGTCCTCCAAAACAGAATAAACAAATCCACCTAATTTGGAGGCATCATGTTTTGCTTTCCCAAGTTCAAACATCCCTTTTAACAATTATTTACAGAGAATCCCAAAAAATGGAAAAAAAAAAAACTAGATTGAATTCTCGTAAAACATTCAAATGCTCAAAACAAAATTATAACTCAAAAGCCTTCATCAATAGCTAGAGATTGCAAATGTTTAGGGCTAATACTCCCGCCTCTATTAATCTTCAAAGAATCAAGCGCCCTTTGAATCTCAATAGTCATCGCACTATCCACACTTCCAGATGAAATCCTTTTGTGTGATTTTTGCAAGTGTAGTTTCAAAGAACTGCTGCTCAAACCTGCATTTTTACCGCAGACAGGGCAAACTCTTATCATCGGCCTCTTTTGCTGCCACTCCATCGAGACTTTTCCGTGTACGCTTTTGTCGAGGTTTAGTAAGATTTTTGCGAATCCGTCGTTTGGTTGGGCCCGCCTGTGTGATTTCTTTAGCTTCGTCCATGCTTCTAGAAGTGTATGTTTTCTAAAATAACAAAAAAAGAAAAAAAAAATAAATGATTAGGTAAGATGGGTAAATGAAAATATGATAATGAGACTGAAACTGAGTAGTTTTAGGTTAATCAAATATACTGGTACAGGCTTTCACCAGTATAATATGATATTTTACGGTGTTATTTTGGCTAATTAACCCTGTATTTTAAATCAATTCTCAGCTAACAACCAAAAAGGATAATAATAAATAAACAAACAAACAAAGCTAAACATGGTTCCAAGTAGGTGAACATTAGAAAAAGAAACTAATGAAGCAAAACATGGTTCCAAGCAAAACATGGTTTCAATAAAGAATAAGAAAAAGAACAAGAAATTAAAATAATTTAGATTATTTATAATGAGGCTTACTTGCGAAGAATGAGGTAAGCAAGTACAATGGTGGCGCTTCTGCTTCTCCCCTCAAAACAATGCACCAAAACCTTACCGCCAAGATTTTCCACATAATCTATGAAATCACATGTCTCATCAAATAATCCGCTTATATCTTCATCATCATTATCCGGAATCTGCATTAAAATTAACAACCATCATTACCAATCAAGTCTAATGAATAATTAAACAAAATAAGCCTCGACTAATTTTTCAAAAAAACAATATGCCTCAGTTAAGTCACTTTTGTCCAATTAAATCTCAATTAACTCTCAATTTAACCCAATTAAGCCTAGATTAACCCTCAAGTGTAGCGAACAATTAAACAAAATAAGCCTCAATTAAGTCACTTTCGTCCAATTAAATCTCAATTAAGTCACAATTTAACCCAATTTACCTAGATTAACCCTCAAGTGTAGCGAACAATTAAACAAAATAAGCCTCAATTAAGTCACTTTCGTCCAATTAAATCTCAATTAAGTCACAATTTAACCCAATTTACCTAGATTAACCCTCAAGTGTAGAGAACAATTAAACAAAATAAGCCTCAATTAAGTCACTTTCGTCCAATTAAATCTCAATTGAGTCACAATTTAACCCAATTTACCCTAGATTATTCCACAATTGTGCAATTGGCCCCACGAACAAAACGCAACAGGGTGAAAAACTAGTATTTTCTGAAACTAAACCAACACTTACTGAGAAATTTCTGTACTAGAAAATCGAAGGAAACTGAGACTCAGACTGGCCAAGCTCATTCGCGCACAAGCACAATATATGCATCACACCGATTTGTTTAAATAATCAAGAGTATTGAATAATTAAATAATCAAGATTATAGAATAATTAAACAAAATAAGCCTCAATCACTTGTGTCCAATGTAATCTCAATTTAACCTAATTAACCCAACATTAACCAACCATCATTTCATCAATCTGACTTGAACAAATCAATTTTAAACCCCAATTACACCAATCAAACAAAACAAAACAAAACAAGAATAAACAAACAAATAAACAAACACATACCGAGAAGTTTCTGTACTCAAAAATCGAAGGGAACTGAGACTCAGACTGGCCAAGCTCATTCGCACACAAGCACAATACATGCGTCACGCCGATCTGTTTGAGCGTGTGCATGGATTTCGCGGCGAGGGCCCCGCCTATGTATAAAAAGTCTGTGATTTGAGAGGGCCGTTCTGTGCTCGCTGCGTCAGAAATTAGGGTTATTCTCTCTAGTATGTGCTCTAGCCTCACCTGAATTGAAGAATAAATTGAGGGTTAATTAAAAATATGAGTTGTGGAGGGGTTTAAAAGCAAAAATGAGGGGGTTTTGAAGAAAGGTTTAATTAATTGAGGCTTAGTTTGACCACTAAGTTGTTTCGGCTTCATTGTTTTATTCAGAAACAAAGAAAAAAACGTATGTATCACAAATTCACAACTCTCTCTCTCTCTCTCTCTCTCTCACACACACACTCACAAAAAAGCAACAAAAGATGAGTTATAAAAACAATACCTTCAATTCATAGGCATCAACAGCAGTGGTAGTGTCAGTCGATTCAAAAAAGCCAGTATTGAAATTATTATCCTGACAAAGCTTCACAACCTCATTTCTGAGCATCTCGTTCCATTGTTCCATTTCCTTGCTCACTTCAGCGTCGATCTGTATATCATGCACAAGTAATTCAATATACTTTAGGAAAATAATTAAGAAAAAATATGATTAATTGGTGGTTATTTGCACAAATGAGTATATATTAAGGCCTAATTGGGATAAACTACCACCCAATTGAGGCCTCACTGATACATAGTTTCAAAATTGATGAATAGTTCAGGCTTATTTAATTATTTTCATAAATTGAGGCTCAGTTGGCCTTAATTCCAATGAAACTAGTAAATTAAGGCATATTTTCACTCACTCGCACATTTAAGGTACCAAATAAGGCATATAATACTGAAATCATGAGACTTAATTGCATAATAATCCTCAGTTGTGTGTAATTAACTCTCAACTTGCCCTAGTTTAGCCTCTATTTGCCTCAATTAGTCAATTAAACACTAACTAAGCCAAGAAAAAAATGATTAAAATAAAATAAGTATGGCCAACTAACCTTAGCAAATTTGTTAAAATCTCGTAATTTCATCGTAAGTCTCAAGCTACTATTATTCCTACTAAACTCTCCATTTCTCGCCTTATTATTCCCACCAAAACTCTCTCTACCAATCGGAGAGCTCATCTCAAAACTTTCCTTAGACCTGGTTCTCATGGACCGCTGTCTTGTATAACAAAACCCCTCATTGGTTTCACAAAATTCGCCAAGTGGCGAGTCTAAAGACTCGTCTCTGTCAGACTCGGTCCCGATCCCTTTGTTCATAATCGAGATGAAATTACGAAAAAGCCCCTCTAGTTTTTGGCTTACGGTTAGGAGAAAAATGTGAAACCCTTGTAAATCCCTAATCGCGCCCTTAAACCCTGCTCGAAAAGCGTTCACAATTGCTATCATGTCATTCTCACTCAAATTAATCAATTCATGCGAGTCGTGAGATTCGTCTGGACCTGGAAACCCTAATTTCCCGATCGATAAATCGTACAAAATATGAGACGAATATTCAAAATTGTTCAAAATTAGTTCAACCAATTTAGGGTAGCTTTCTTGATCCTTGAGCCTCTTGCCAGCTGGCGGCCTTCTTGGCACGACAGAGTCAATGGCAACGACGTAATATTCGCAACTCTCGCTCCCCTCTTCTGTTTCCTTAATTACCATTTTGCCCCATTTGGAATTAAAATTTCCCTCCAAATCCTCATTTCCGTCTGAAATTAACCTCCCATTTACCGAAATTGCCCTTCTCTCTTTGATAGTGTTAGTATTATAATTCTTATCGGGTTTGGATCTTTTGAAATAGGATCCATCAAATAAGTCGATATTTGCTGACGTGGCGAGGAGATTCGCGTAATTACCGCGCCAGCCCAGTTGGCGACACCTCAGCCTGTCTTCGTTTCGCAAAATTAAGTCTAGCATTAAGACTTTTCCAAGGGCATTTGCGGAATTTTCAGCCGATTCTCTCGAGTTGAATATTGCTGGGTTTTCTAGTAATGGTAAACCATGTATGTAACTGTTAAAAAATAAATAAAAAAAGGAAGAAAAATGAGATGAAATAATAAAGAATGGAGATTTAGTAAGAAACTATGATAAGTTTAAGGGTTTAGGGTTCAAACTTCATGAGTAAAAGGCAGCGATTGAGCTCAAGAGCTTCTAGTAATTCAGAACATGCCTCGCTGACATCATCGCCAGCAGTGCGTGCCAGCTGGCAGGCTTTTTCAGCCGCGTCCTTAATTTGTTGCCATTCGCTTGTCGAGTTGTGGATTATTCTAGCCTAAGTATATTTCAAAGCAATTGATTAGTCAAAATTGATGCATTTTCATATATATGAAGGCTCAGTTTTTTAGCTCAAGTTTAGTATATTTCAAAGCAATTGATTAGTCAAAATTGATGCATTTTCATATATATGAAGGCTCAGTTTTTTAGCTCAAGTTTTCTATTTATAGATTTAAAGGGGTTAAAATGTAAAGAGAAAAATTTAAATCGACCTGAGGTGTTCTGACGCCGAGCCATTTGGCGAATTCATAACCTAATCTTTCAGATTGTGTGGCCATTCTTGACGAGGCGATTTTAATTACAGCTGTGCCCTCCGTTTTTTTAATATTTACGTTTTGTGAGGTGTTAAACAGGGCGATAAAAACAACCCCTCCAGAATTGACTGTGACCTGAAAAAAAAATTAACACCAATTTGTGCAATTAATTAATTAATTTATTCTTAAATTATATAAATTAACTCCAATTTACAAGTAAAATAATTTATCTTTTATTAATTGTTCGTAACTCAAAATTTGTACCAAAGCTTAAATTTTGATTATTATTATTATTATTATTATTATTATTATTTTTACTTTTTTCTCTATTGTATCTTTGGCTTTGTTAGGTTCATTTTCTGAAACCGCTTGTTCTATAATATATGATATAAACATGATAAAAACTCCAATCAAAATATTTTCCTGTTTGTTTAACAATAATAATAACAAATTGTAATATTATTATTTTTTAATGTACCTCTAGGGCTTTGTTAGATTCATCCTCTGAAAATTCAGAATTGCTAGTTGTATGCTTTATATGATGCAAAGAAGATAAAGAGCTCCAATCAAAATCACTTGATTCAATATCCAACACAGCAGCATTTCCAAGCCTCTCCCACAAACTTACCTCCTGATTGTCTGAAATTACCATTTTGCCCTTGTCAAGTTTTCTTCTTTCAAACCCTCCTGAACTGTAAATTGACAAATGAAAATTAATCAAGATGTAATTTGGGTTAATTGAGGGCAATTGAAGGTTAATTGTGGCTTAATTGCATTGTGGACTGCTTGATTGAGTAAAAATGAGGAGTAAATGTGTAATTTGGGGATTATATAAATGTTAAATTATATATATTAAAAAAATGTTAAATTATAAACATTGATTAGAGTACCAGTATTTAATCCATGAAAACCACTTCATGGGATGATCTGATGAAAATCAACTAAGGAAAAGAAAATGCAATGAAAAAAAATGAAAATTGATAAATAGAAAGATCCTAAATGCAGTATGAAATACAAAATTAAAAGAGAAAAATACGCACTACCTAAGTACCAGATTGTACTAGTACAAGCTCCTGAAATGAAAAACAATGGTCATTTTTTAAAGTGAAAACCTGCTTACAAAATAGATTTTTCCTAAATTAGAAAAACGTAACAACCCTCAAACTTACTTAAGTTCAATTAAACTTTTTTGTTAAATTTTGTTGGGAAAAATTAAAAGAATAAACAAAATGTACCTCAGTTGAGAGGATGGAATGGATGAGGTAATTGAGTCCCCATATCTTTTGCGCACAAATTGAACCCATTCATCAAAATCAACCCCTTTTGGATCTCTAATTTCTCCTTCCAACTGTAACAATCATGCAATTTTGTAAAAAATTCATCCAATTTGGCATGAAAACGAATTGGAAGAAAATTGGTGTCAATGTACTTACAACAGAAGAAGAGGGCTCAAATTCTTTCTCCAGCTCCATTTCCTAAACCCAAAAAGAAAAACCCAAAATTGGATTTTAGAAAATGAGCATGTAATCACTTTACTATATCTGATTTGGGTTATTTATCATTGAAAAAGTTAAAGAGATTTGAATTAGTATTTACTTCTTTGTTTGACAAATGGGTACTGGATAAATAAGTACATTTGATATACAATCAAATAGAAAAGCGATTACCTTTGTATACAATCAAATAGCTTGCCATTAGAGAGAGAGAGGAGGGAGAAAAAAGAAAAGGAAAGAAGAGGTAAAGCATTTGAAACGCATAATTAAATGGAAGCATAACGTTTTCAGCCCCAGATGAACTAGAATTACGTTTTTGAACCTCGCAATATAAACTGGAAGTGAATACATCACTTTTGTACTGATTTTATTCATATGTATTTTAAATTGATATATCAGTACTTATGAGTTATGATAATTTATATTAATTTTCTTGTAATATAAGTATGTAGTATGTAGCTTGTCCCTCAACAAGAAGTATGTAGTATGAAACTTTAAGTAAATGAAACTTAACCACTTATACTTACTTTCTTTTCTTATTTTTCTTGCTTTATTCATTTTCATACAAGATAGTCATGAAGATACGTTTTTATTTCTACAAATTTTCTTTTTTGTGTATCCTCATTTTCTAGTTATGCAAATTAACAAATAAATTATATATTCTAGATAAAATGACCAAAAAGTATGAGTTTGTTTTTTCTATTAATGGTATCAAAATAAAGATTAGGTTGGTTCAGGTATCCACCATGATGAAATATGCCCAGGTCAGTTTTGGGTATCAAATTAGATCAGGTTAAGATGATATCTAATAATCTAGGATTAGTTTTGGATTCAAAAACTGAGAATTTCGAATAATTTCTCATCTAAATAAATAGTTATTTTATGTTCTTTGTGTTTCGGGTGAATCGGTTCGGATTTTTGGCTTTCAGATGGCTCAGATGGATCTTCGGATCAAATTTGCCACCTCTATTAGTTTTTTTAATAATGTAGGATTTTAGATATTTTTTTTAATTATTATATGCGGAGCTATAAAATAGATACTAACCTTCGGAAAGGTTATATGTCAGAGATATTTTAATTTTAAATTCTAATAATTGACATAAGAAAGAGGGTTATTAGTGGAAGTCATGTAAGGCCCAATTAAACTTCTTTATGCTAATATTTGAAAATATATTTTAATATTTATTTATGCTAATTAAACTTAGTCTAATGCTAATCATTAATTCCTTTTTTATAAGAATTAATATTTTTTTAACCTTTGCCTACCAAAATGCTTAATTTAATTAAAATAAAAAGGTTTGGTTACAACGTGGCTTCCTTTGTGATAGAAGGATTCAAGGGCAATAGGGCATAGAAACAAAACAATATTGTTAAATACTAACATAAAACCAATTAATAGGTTAAGCAAAAAGTGGTAGTTTCTCTGCCTGTCGCACAAGAAGTCGCGAGTTCGGACCTCGCGCCCTCCAAATTTGTTACAATAAAAAAAATAAATAATCTTGAGCTAAAAAAAAAAAAAAAAATTACATGCATGTCTGTCTGATTAAAGAAGTTCGAATTATGAAACAGGATATTCCAACTGGTGCGGTTGTTCTAAGAAGTCATTCTTGATAATCACCCCTCCATATATAGACACTCAACGATCTGTATATATGTTCTAATATAAACTGTATATTATTTTACAAAAGCTATGTAGTGACTTATTTATGCATATTTAATGTTTTTATAGGTACTACAAATCAGTGTATACATACTCTAAAATAGTTTATAGATTTATAAGAAAACATTAATTAGATATTGCAAAAATATTATATAGATATAATAAACATATATTTTTTTATAACATTAATACATAGCAATTGTAAAAGTAGTATATATAATATAAAATAATATTTAGTCATAATAGTATAAAATATGATGTACTAACATTGTAAAACAATAAATATATTATATTGAATGCTATAGCTATATTTGCTCGTTAGAAAGCTAGACAACAAAATTGAAATCTCAGAAAAACTAGATTGCAAAATGAACTCAATTAAACTCTGCAAAACGTACAAAATAGATTTTCAACTTGCATATCCTTTACTCAAGAATATAGATTCACCACAGTGAAAAAGACAAATTACAAATAGAGTTAAGATTTGGTACTCAATAGAATGATACAGTCAACTTAAATATTGTACATTCCTAACAAATTGAACCTAAATAAAAGCACTGAAATTTTAGAAAAGTTCTAAAAAAAACAGATATTCTATAAAAATTCAAGAAAGCTTGAATAAATAGACTGATACCTGATCTAAAGATGATAATTAGGCCTATCTAGACCCAAAAAGAGTAATTAAACCCTTTTCTTTGAATGCAAGCTTGAGAGTGATTAAACCCTTTGAACAAAAATATTATTTTTGCCCAAAGATTATTTTATGTTGCTTACAGAAATTAGTTAGAACCCATAAAGAATCCATTTAAAATTTTATATTTATTAGGACTTCACAAAAATGCGGGCTTCAGTTAGACATAACAAAGTACATTGTGTATGTCGAAACGACTTTTCTTTTCAAACTGAAGTTTCCAATATATTTTGTATACTAAATTGGGGAAATCAAAATGAATCAAATCAATGATTTTGTATATTATATTTATGATTTAGAATTTAGAATTAGAAGAGGAATGAACGAACTGGTTAGCTGGTTATGGCAAAATAAAGGTCGTTAAATAAGATGATATGTTTGGTAAACTCCCATCCACCCCTTCGCTCTTGTCTGAATCCGCATCCTAAGCCTAACCTCTCAATTCCCTTGAGTAGCTTGCAATAGAATGTGTGCTTGAAGGCGGATTTTACTCTCTCGTTGCGAAGAGGCTGAGAACAAGAAGAGCTTGCAATACATTTTTTCCCATTTTCTTTCTATTTATATCATTTCTACTCATCAATATAACTTTTTGATGCACTGTTTTACTGTCTTTTATAATTTTTGAGTTTATAATATAACAATTAAAGTGCATAAATATAATGTTTTTGCCAATAGATTTTATTTTTGAGTCACAATATAAAGTTGGAGTAAG
>JAJHPC010000020.1:4720000-4854118 GCA_024447665.1 Juncus inflexus | reverse complement strand
CGATTCTTATAACATAAAATATTTATAGTCCTTTTGACCCGAAATTGTCTCGGTTCCCAATATGAGTAATTTTATACTTTAATATAATCTAACACTGCTTTTTAACTGGGTGGTCATAAAGGTTATGATTACGTATACAATGAATCATGTAGATGGATGAGTGCAATCAAGACGGAATTTGTTCCTCTCATAAATGAGAGAGATATCTTTAGGCCTCTTGATGAATTGAACCCGAAGAAATGTATGGCCATACTCAAATGAATTAATAAGAGTTATTAATGTCATTTGTTCTTGTTCCGTTTTAATTTGGGATCAAGAAATATTAATCGATTTTTATAAGGATGGCATATTACATGCCTTATGATCGATATAGATATCGCGTGACAAAGGGACTAAATACGTGATTGTTGATTAGGTAAATCGGATCACCGATATTCACTTAAATTGGGTAGTCATGATGGCTTGCTAGAGTCCGCTCATGATTTATAGACTGTCAAGTCTATTGCCAACATTAAGTGAACCTACAGGGTCACAAACAAAGAACAAACTGAAACGGGCGCGTAAAAATCCTAGCGACTTATATGATGAGTTGCATAAGAATGTCACAAAATATATTGTCATCTTATGTGATAAGATGTGATATATATGTATATAAAGACTATGAGCACAACAGATCATGTAATCTAGAAGAGTCTAGATGATGGCATATGGATAATGATAAGTGATGTCATACACATCTTTTAGTGTGAACAGACATGACTCTTCACCTCTATATAAGGACATAGAGGGCTCCAAATTCATAATAGACCACATCATTCTTTCTCTCATTATTTCTCATTCTCTTTTGTGAGACAAAAGAGATAAAACTTTCTAATTTATATGATAAAATTATGAAAGGGTGTTTTCTTTTTGTATGACAAAAATGAAAGAGTGTGATTATATGAGAAAAATTATATAGATCTTTTGTGAGATAAAATAAAAAGAGTTTTCTTATGCACGAGGAGAACAAGCTACTAGCATATATATTGTTCTTCTTCCCGTTTTAAGAAGTTTGTTCGTGTGGATACCGGTAGAGTCATTCGTACTTTCGGCGCTTGTGATCTATTCGGCCTAAGAAGATGAGAACGGGTTGTTGAGAGTTTTGGTGGAGACCGATTGTGTGTGCGGTAGATTACTTCCGCATGATCCGACCTAGACGGCCTGTGACAGGACGTAAAATCGGTTAGGACAAGAACCGGTTTAGAGACGCATGGAGAACACGCATGGTTTGAAGCGTCACGGATTAAGCGTAATCCGAAAGGTATCTTTAAGATTTACTTCTTTGATTTAACCGATACGTACGGATTCTCGGATTGGTTTTGGACGAAATTTTTGTTTTCCGCTGCGTTATGAACGTCTGAAATCCAAACAGTGGTATCAGAGCAACGTGCATGTTTCGGTTAAATTGAATCGGTATATATGTGATATATACTATTTAGATACTATTTATAATTATAAGGCTTGCATTTAGAGTATTCAAGTGTTGAATATTCTTAATAGAAAAGATGCGATTAAAATATATGATCCAAAAGATGCGACTAACGGGTGTGACCAAGGGATGTGATTGAAATGTCACGTCCAAAACACGTGACGAAAGGTTGCGACCAACGGATGCGACCAAAGGGTGCGACCAAAAGGTGCGACTAACGGGTGTGACCAAGGGATGCGATTCAAATGTCACATCCAAAAGACGCAACGAAAGGTTGCGACCAGCGGATGCGACCAAAGGATGCGACCAAATGGTGCGACTGACGGGTGTGACCAAGGGATGCGATTCAAATGTCACATCCAAAAGACGCGACGAAAGGTTGCGACCAACGGATGCGACCAAAGGGTGCGACTAACGGGTGTGACCAAGAGATGCGATTCAAATGTCACATCCAAAAGACACGACGAAAGGTTGCGACGAAAGGGTGCGACCAAAGGGTGTAACCAACGGATACGATCCAAATATCAAAAGGTGCGACTAACGGGTGTGACCAAGGGATGCGATTCAAATGTCACATCCAAAAGACACGACTAAAGGTTGCGACCAAAGGGTGCGACTAAAGGGTGTGACCAACGGATGCGATCCAAATGTCATGTCCATAAGGTTGCGACGAATGGGTGCGACCAAAAGGTGTGACTAAAGGGTTTGACCAACGGATGCGATCCAAATGTCACGTCCATAAGGTTGCGACGAATGGGTGCGACCAAAGAGTGCGGCTAAAGGGTGTGACCAATGGATATGATCCAAATATCACGTCCAATAGGTTGTGACTAACGGTTGCGACCAAGAGATGCGACCAATGGGTGTAATCAACATGCGCAACTAAGAGGTATCACCGAAAAGGTGCAATCGCAAGAGTTGCGACCTCTTGAATAGTTGTGTCTTCATGAAATGGTGCATACCATGAATTGTCTTTTTGAAATGGTGCATGTGATGCATTATTTCATGAAAAGTTGCATGTGATGTATTGAATTCATGAAAAGATGCCTATGATGTATTAATGTGTAGAAAAATGTGTGCTGAAAAAGTTGACCAGGTGTTGACCATGTTGATCATGTTGACAATTGACTGTTGACCCACTGTGTTGATTGTGGACTATGTTGATCGTTGATCGTTAATTGTTGACGCTGACTACACTAATTTACCCCTTGATTGTTGACCATTAAATTGGTCAAAAGTTGATCATGACCTGGTCAAAATATTGACCATTGACCGTTGACCTTGTCAAATGTTGATCGTTGACCGAGTCAAATGTTGACCAAATCAAATATTGATTTTTGACTTGTCAAATGTTGACAATGATGACCGTGCCCCAAATTCGCATTCATAAGCCTTATATATATATATATATATATATATATATATATATATATAGTTTATAAATGGTTAAATAATCAAAATATAATATGATTATGTTTATATTTGATATATTTGTTTGTATGTGTTCATATAATGAGAGAGTTCATTAGGCATAACACATACATCATTGAGATGAAGAAGTTCATCGTCCATCATGATTACATCATTAAGATGACAAGTTTATTTTAAACCACACATCATGGCAATGAAAGAGTTCATCGATTTCTATACATGGAGATGAGATTTCCAAATACAATCTAAGAAAAATTTCATGGAGATGAAACATATATTAGGAAATCTTTATATTAGTTCATAAAGATCAAGGCCATGATATATCATTGTTATTATCTTTATTCTATTAGTACATGTGATGTTCTTTGAATATTGCATAATAACATATAATATTAAATAAAATCCCTCAAAACAATTTTAAGTCATGAAGTGTCTTCCATAAGTCTAAATCTCTCGATACTCTGATCGACCCTGCATAGGTCATGCCAAAGCTGGGTATGTAGGGACAATCTTAGGAGGAGAGAATGCGGGAAATGGGAGCCAACATAGGTCATGCCAAAGCCGAGTGTGTTGGGTACTATTTTGCCGATGATTAGACATGGTTTGATTTAACCGGGCTATCAAGTCGGACTTGGGCTCGGGACATACGATAGGATATATACGTCGGGCATATGATGCTTATCCTATGTTGTTCAAGAGTTGTATGAGATACCATTGGAATTATTCCTACCTAAATAAGTTAAGTTCTGGGCGATGAGCCAAAGCTCACTTAGGACTTAATTGAAATATGGATCTTGTCTCACTATGAAGCTTCATGCATTGAAAGTTTTCGAATCAATGCGATTGAGAGTTATTGATTTGATTAAAAATAGTGGGAGCCATTATATGAAATATTTAAAGAATAATAGTCTTTGCATATTATTCAATTCGAATAGTATATCTATTTATGTCTCACAATAGGTTCTTGAGAAGGACATATAGCATAAGATGCTTATAATCTTTAAAATGAATATGGACAAGTGTTGTTAATAATGTTCTTGTGCTTAAAAGGAACGTAAAAAGTACTCCCAAAGATAAGGGCAAGATGTTGCCGAGGCTTCGGCCTTAGGTAAGAAATTAGTATCTTTTGCGGTGAATCGGTTCATTGAAAGAAACCATAATTTCTCAAGAAGATATGAAAAAAGGAATGAAAGGATAGTGTGACTACCGCTTCAAATATTTTTGTTATAGAAATTAACTTGTCTATTTCACATCATGTGTATTAGATACACGTTATGAGTCACACATTTGTGAAAATGTGCTGACAAAGTTGTAGACTATTGAGTAAATATGATGTTAACATATGAGTGACAAATGTAGCAAAAGTTGTTGCATTTTCTCAAGTAACTCATTTATTTACATTGTCTTTTTGGACTTATCGCGGACATAAATAATTGTTATTTAATGTCGACAATAAATTTTGTATTATCTATAGTTCGAGTTTATCTATGAATGGTTATTAATTTATTATTGAGAATAATAATTTCACCATTCACAAAGGTCATTTTTATTTGGAAATGTTCGAATAGAAAAATTACCTTATGTGTTATATCGAACAAGATAATTATAAGTCTATCTATAACATTAATATTAAGAATTTAAATCTAGCATTGTCGCTTGGTCTACTTAAATAAGATGAACATTTATTAAATCCATTAAGATGGATTTTCAGATTCATTTGATTTTGAATCATTTGAGACATGTGTAACTTATTTATTAGACAAGATGACATAAATGTTTTTCACAAAGTAAGGTGAAAGCAAGTTACTTATTGGCTCTCATACATAATGATGTATGTTCATCATTGAGTGAAGGTGCTAGAGAAAACTACTTCATCACTTTATTGAACCAATAAATTTGAATATTTTGAAAAGTTCAAAACTTTCAAATAATGAAGTAGACAATAAACTTGGCTTTGAAAAATCAAATTTCTTTGATGAGATTTAGGAGTCGAGAACCAAGTGTTTGATGATCATGATAATGATATCGAACTTTATTAGATATAGTTCGATTATGATGAGTCAAATATATCTTCTATTTCTTTCGGGGTTACGCTCTTATTGCGTTCATACCGAATATAATTCCATCTAAAGCGGTTGTAAAAGACTCCATATGCGATATGGACTGGTAGGTGTATCGATTATTTTTTATCAAGATTTGAGGATATGATACTTAATTGAAGCATCATGCATCTAATCGGATTAATGCTTATTGTGGAATATCCTAAGAAAAGTAAAGGATATTACTTCTATAATTAATATGAGAACAAAGTGTATGTTACTAAAAAATTATATCTCTTTGGAAGAAGTGTTTCTAAAAGAATTAATGGGAGTAAATTTGAAAAGTTCAAATTCCACATACCGACAAGAATGCTAGGATGGAAATTAATTCAGATTTCAACTAGTGATTGAGTCTCGCAATTAATCAACTAGACTCTCAAGATGTTGAAGAGTCCGAGTATATAACATAAGTGTATTCATGTAGATCTATTAGAATTTATCGCAGGGCCGAAAAATATAGATTATTCGTGTCTAATGATAAAAATTTCATACTCATAGATGATGAGTCCAAATTCTACTAATAGACTATCATGAGTCAAGGCTCTAATGGTTCGAGACTTTGAAAGTTGAGATGTAATCCATGTCAGACAAGCAAGTTTTGAATTTGATTGATCCATCAGATGGAAATACGGTTTTAAAAGAAAGACCGACATGGATAATGTGCAAACATATAATGCATGATTTGTGGTTAAGTTAAACTCATAGTATAGACTATGATAATATTTTTTCAAGTCATCATGCTTATGTATTTCAGAATTTTTTTTGGGCATATGTTCATAGTATGACTATAAAAGATGCCAAGATGTCAAGACGTTGTTTCTTAATAAAAACATATGATAGTATGTATATGATACAACTTGAGAGTTTTGTCTATCCTAAAAAATTTTGAAAAGAGTTTGCAAGTTGCATACATATATTTATGAATTAAAGCAAACATCTCTAGGTGAATATTTACTATTTGATGAAGTAACCAAACAGTTTGGTTTTATCAAAAATTAAAGATAAATCTTATGTTGACAAGAAATTCAGTGGGAGCATAATTACATATGATGTGAATTAAGTGTAACAAGCACACATAAGTTTAATCTTAGTGAAAGTCACTAAATAATAATCAAGAGTATGATTATATACTTGAGAAGGATAAAGTATTCTTCTTAGATTATGGTGGACATAAAAATGTGCAAAGTATTTGCATATGACAATGTTTGATAATCCATTTAAGAACCCAATTCCTTAAATGATGGTGATCATGTTAGGTCAAGTGGTATGTGATACCACATAGATCAATGAGTATGAGATACTAGGTTGATTTGGTCTAGTGCAAGTGGGAGATTGATGGTGTTATGCCCTAGGCCAAAGTGTTTGTGACCAAGATGATGGATTGTAATAACAAACATAATATTTATTCTATGATATTTCATATAATATGTGCGTATAGGTTATTTTAATATAATTAAAATAGACCTTGAATATGTAATTGACTTTATGTCATCAAAGTGTGTGACTTTGATAGTAAAACTATAAAGTATTATGAATGTTATTCTAAATCGTCCCTGGTTATTTATAGGATATTTGTGGAGACAAATATACTTGCAGATACATATAAATATATATATTTATATACAAGCTATAAATGTACACCAGCATATTAGTTGACTGATGATTATGTTTTACTGATCATGGATAAATAGTTATCAAGTCATTAACATAGGTATATGTTAGAGACCACATACTGGACTGACCCGCCATAAGAATGCTACATGTTTTACGTCATTAGCGATTCTTATAACATAAAGTATTTATAGTCCTTTGACCTGAGATTGTCTCGGTTCCCAATATTAGTAATTTTATACTTTAATATAATCTAACACTGCTTTTAACTGGGTGGTCATAACGGTTATGATTAGGTATACAATGAATCATGTAGAGGGATGAGTGCAATCAAGACGGAATTTATTCCTGTCATACATGAGAGAGATATCTTTAGGCCTCTTGATGAATTGAACTGAAGAAATATATGACCATACTGAAATGAATTAATAAGAGTTATTAATGTCATTTGTTCTTGTTCGATTTAATTTGGGATCAAGAAATATTAATCGATTTTTATAAGGATGGCATATTACATGCCTTATGATCGATATAGATATAGCGTGACAAAGGGACTAAATACATGATTGTTGATTAGGTAAATCGGATCATCGATATTCACTTAAATTGGGTTTTTTTTTTTAAATTTTTTTTTTTAAAATTAAATCTTTGCTGTCAGTAAGGAGTCAGAATATGCTTTGCAAATCAATAAAGAAAAATAAATGTGTCCCTTCTAGCTTGGAATAATAATATTTCCTTTCTTTCTTAGGTGTTCTTAGGAATATGCTTGGAATATCTGGTATCAATTAACTGAATTTCTCACTAAGATTCTTTATAAATACAGACTGAAATTAAAAATTAACAAAGTTCTAACAAGGGAAAACTTGTTCTTAATTGTGCTCTTCTCTCCTACATCTTCCAAGCTTTTGTTTTGTTCTATCGATATGGCGCCATTCCGATCAAAAATATTAATGTAGTACTGACTGAGTTTCGATCGATTAAGGAGAACATAAAGCATCACGTCAATTGATACCGACAGACAAGGTGGCCAAGCTAAACCGGTAGTTTCTACATTTCAATTCCATGATCTTTACTTCTGAAGGATCGATAGTACGATTTTAACGACCAATTTTGGTATTAATTGTTGGTACCTGATTGATTTGTTCTAAATTGTTGAAATACAAAGATTTTTATCGAGTCAATATTGTTTCTTTTCTTTACTCCCTTTGTCTTCAGTTCTTTTGCTACATGGAGAATTTGGTTCCTGCAATATGTGACACATCATTTTTGGGCTAAGAAGTATTTAATTTGTAGATTTTTTTGCTATCTTTAAATTTGATAGTGTTGAGACCAAGCTATGAATATATCTTTAGAAATAAGAAAAGTTGATTTTGATTTCTGAAGTGTAGAACTGAAGTTCAAATTATAATATTAACTCGTTGATTGACAACCTAATTATTTGAGCTCCACTTGCTTATTTCTTTAGCTTGCAATTACTCAGCACCAGAAAGGAACATTTCAGAAAAAAAAAAACAAATAACTGTTAATAACTGTACTAATACCATTTGAATAAAGGCACTTTCATTATTTGAAATCCTCTAGTTTTTCATATTTAATCTTTCCAACAATCATATTCTTCGAATTCCCTAGATAAGACTACAACCTATGTATGTTTTTGTATCAATTTGATTTCAATATAGATTTTCAAATTAGCTAGCAAGGTCAACCCTTATTTTTTATCGACCGCCCATCTGTATTATTTTCTCAAAGAAAATAAGAAGATGATTTGGACTTGTGAATTAATCTCATTTTAAATTGAAGTGTCACTATCCTGATCAAAACATAAAACTATTTCTAATAGAATAGTCATTGTTTTTTGTGTTTGAATTAATAGATGCCATGCCAAATGACATGAGGACAATATAATAAGCTATTAAGAAAAACTTGATCCTTATCAATTAGATGTAGAATTTACAAGTTACAAAATTTATCAAAAATAAGTTTCAGTTACTAGAAGAAAATTGTTTGTACTGAGAACTGGATGATTTTGTGTGTGCCAATAATAAAAAACATTTACAAAAAAATCATAAAAATTAAGTAAAATGCCCACAATTTACCCATCTTAATTATACTTTTCCCATCTATTTTTAAGATATTGTGTATAGCTTTAGGAAATGTTCATTCGGTCGACTTGGATTGAAATTAGCCGAACTGAAGAAGACAAACCAAACCAACCAAAATTTGGTCCAAATTACTAACCAAGCAAAATAAATCAAATTTTAAATTGATTAATCCGATTAAACCGAACAAAAAGAACTTAATAATTTAAATTAAAAATATTTCCTCAAAAAAAATTTAAATTAAAAATAGTCATGAATAATTGTAGTTATTATAAATATTAGAGATATAATTAAAGCAATTAATTAACTACTTTACCGGCTCATTCGGTTTACTCAGCCAGTTCAATTTATACGGTTTGGCATAATGAACATCCAACCGAAAACCAAATAACACCAATTTTCAAAAAGAATTTTACCGAATAAACCAGACAACCGGACTAAAAACTGGAAACAGCAAAATTTTCTAAACAGAACTGAACTAAAAAAATCGAATTCGACATGTTTTGTTTGGTTATCAAATAAAATCTGAACAAATGAAAATTAGGATAATGGGTGTCGTGTCACACTCACAGAGCATATTGCACCAGAATATATATCGTATCCTGTGTTTACAATATAATATAATGGGAGTATATTTTGGATGATGGGTGTAATATCTGGAAAAGTGGTGTAAAATAATATATTGAATATCTAAAACTATTCACAAGGAAAAATTTGGAGTCATCTCCAATAAAAAAAGATAGGATAAATATTTTAAGGGCTCAATTCAATGGACCATAAAAGTAAGACAATCTTTCATGAAAGAAAAATAAAGACAATGTGGTACTATTTTAGTTTGCAAAAAAAGAAATTCAAGTATCAGAACTGTATAAAGATAATATGTATGACATAATCCGAGGTTTAATCTATGACATGTATCCCCTCAAAGAAAAAAACACAAAAAGATAATAACAAATAATAAATAAAAGAAAAAACTCATATTTTACAAAGTCTAAATGGACTCTTCCAGAGAAGGCATTATTTCAGCGCGCTTAAAAATCAAATTTTACTTCCAAAAGAGGGGACATATAAAAAGGCACAAAAATTCTGGTGCTTCAAAACCCAATTCCAAACCATCCTTTCAAGGGGGGAAAAAGGACAGAAAGCAAGAAGAATGGCTATCTCATCATTGTATGTAGCTTTCATTGGTCTCATTGCAGTAGTAGCTAGTATCATCCTAGTCCTGTATTGTTTCTATCTTTTAGTCCGATATCTCGATCGATCGAACAATTATGAAGCCGGTATTGCAGTATCCTCATCCATCGCCAGCTCAGCACCCACTACATCGAGATATGCGCTAGACCCAAATATACTTGCATCTTTACCGGTTTTCTTCTTCGCATCCTCTTCATTTAGCAATAATGAGATTAGAGATTGTGCGGTTTGTTTAGGGGAATTCACTAACGGAGAGAAGGGGATTTTGCTTCCAAAATGTGGGCATACATTTCATGAGGAGTGCATTGGTTCATGGTTTAAACTCCAATCCACCTGCCCGACTTGCCGTTCTTCCGTTGGTTCAAAATCACCAAAATTGGGTTGATAATTTGGGTTTAGGGAAACAAATTAGATCCTAAAGGATTATGTATATTCATTATTTTCTTTTTCTTTCTGTTGATGGATTAACTACAAACCCGATGGATCACGTCGGAAATTTCAGGATTAACTCAGTACTGTTGAACTGCTGGAATCAGATCGACCATATTGGTATATAACTCTTTTTTGTAAATGATTTTTTAGGATCATGTATATTGAAACAAGGTGTCTATTTAACTGGATTAACCGGGTGCCAATTTTAAGATTGGTACCAATTTCTATGTGCTTTTTTTGTTTCTTTCTTATCTTTCCATCTCTCTGAATATTTTTCCATGGGTACTTTTTCTTCTTCTTCTTCAGTGGTTTGTACTGAGAAGTTTTTAGTCAAGACAATTCGTGCGTTGAATTCTAAAGCGTACGTACCTCAATTTAGCTAAAATACATGACACAGTTTAGATTCAAATTCAATCAACAAGGAAAAGCCGTAGAAATTTTTTTGACCGTTGAAAACTTGAAATCCAGAGTAAATATGGGAAAAATATTGAAATAAATAAGACCATTTTGTCTCCATCATTATGTGGATAATTGGAAAAAGAGGCTTAAATTCACTGCATAATTTCCACATAAAGACCAGATAACATGAAGAATATATATAATTTTTGTTCAACCATTAAGTATCTCGAAGGCCTTTTTTGGCCCACGGGGATTTTAACAAGAGCCGTCTAAATCCACCCAACTTACTCGTAATCAGCAAGTAACAGTCCTACTAAAATAAATAGAATTAAAATGCTAAATAAAATAGGGAAACTGATAGTCATCTCTTGATATCCCAAGCTCCAAAACTAAATCCAACCCGGGTAAGTAAATAAAGAGCAAATTGCAAAAAAAAAAAAAAAAAAAAAAAGCCTCAACATTATTTCAGCCGAAACTGCAAAAAAGTTCTTACATTAGTGGAAATTGTAAGAAAACTTCTACATTATTGGCTAAATTGCAAAATAGTTTTTGTCGCTAGTTTGGAGTTAACACCATTATTTTATACTTACAATTCAAATATTTTGCTATTTTTTTTTCCTAGCCCCTCTATTAACTTCGCATTATTTATTTATAAGTCAATTTTTGCTCCTTTTTTCTTCTAGCTTCTATCGTCAGGGCCACCTGAGGAGTTGATAAACAACTTGAACTGGGGCAATCAAAATGATTCATTGAAACATATATTGTTCAATATTGGGGCAATCAAAATGACAGAGGCCCTATGTTAGGCCGGATGCATGCTGAAAAAACTAGCACGGGGACTCAACAAAAGATAAGCAAGTCAAAACAAAACAATAAAAGCTCAACATAAATAAGCAAGTCAAAAGAGAGAAACTGAAAGCTTTATTGTGACAAGTGCATTCCAGCTGCATACATACATGGCAACAACAAACAATAGCATGCATAGAGAGGGACAAAGTGCGTTTATGAAAAGCACAATCCGACGAGGGTCAACAGTCGGTCTCAAGCATTTAATCTTCTACTGCCGCCTCCATGTCACCAAAATGTTATTTACTTTCCGGCAATGGTCGTCCTTATAGTCTAGACGTTATGTAGCTTAAACTATGTGACACTTTGTGCCCGTTCGGTAGGATGAAATGGAGCGGTTTTATGGAATAAAATAAAATAAATTTTTTGTTTCTGTCGAACATGAATTGAAAAGCATAGAATAAAATGTATTAAAAGATGGAAAAACGATTTTATACAAGAGATGGAATATGCAGTTAAAGTGCAATAAACTCGATTCTTTCTCTTTTTCTCTTTCTTTTTTTAAATAAAAATATTAATTTATTTTATTATTTATTTATTTTACTAATTCATCTTGCCGAACATGCTTGGAATAATATATAATAGTCAAGGTTCCTATTCCCTAATTTCACTATTCCATGTGTTGCCGAACAAGTCATATATTTTTTATAAGAATGCAAAAGGCTTTAATGTTACAATTTTTTTTTTTTTACCAATGATTTTTTTAAGTCAATGGAATTTAAATTTCATATATAATTTAATTTTCTAGCAAGCGATCTAATGTTTGAACTAAGTATATGTATTAAATTATATAAATTATAATATATTTAAATGTGTCATGTAACTTAAGTATACATTTATAAAATAGCTCAAACAATATCTAGTTTACTTTTCTTGATTTTCTTTTCTAAAATAAAATAAAAAATTCTAGTATTTATTTTATTGAATAGAGAGAACTCTTTGTCCCGGTTCTATTTTTGATTCTAACGGGACTCGAATGCATATCTTTGGTTTATTTTGCGTTGTATTTGAATTCTTTTTTGGAAGAATATGAGTGTTTAAAGTAAAAATATGATCAAAAGAAAGAATTGTTATTTATCCCAATTACATAAATTCATAATATCCAACTTATAAACCTACATAAATTATTCAAATATTATCTGGTCAATACTCAGCACAAAACTATGTCTATAAACCCTTTAAATTGTTACTCTTAAAAGAATAAAGATAGTGTCATAAAAGATCGTGAATCCTACAATACATCACAAATTCCGGCTTCTTTAAAAACCTCCCTCTGACCCCCTTCTGCCGTTTCTTATGTAACATACTAAAATTCTATTGTCTCACACCAACTAAAGCCATGCATGCTCCGTATCTCTTGAATCGCTTTATCTATCTTATTTAGTTATTTTACAAAATAAATAATAAACGTGCATACATATATACATATACATATAATACACATATAATATATATTCATATGATTAAACATACAAATACATATTTATATACTATATGCATACACAAAAATACTCTCATGTTGCCGAAACTTACTATCTTCTTATCATGTGTGGACTTGAATAGTATGAATCCAGCCCGTTAACTCCTTTAACCTATCCGCTTCTGTCCAAGCCTTTATAAATCTCCAAACGCTCATTTTGAACTTCAAATAGGAAAAAAATGGTGAACACACAATTTCTCTTGTTGGCTTTCTCTCTTCTACCTTCTCTTATACTGATCACTAGTGCAACAAGAACGGTCTATATTGTAAGAGTAGACAATGATCTGAAACCCTCTATATTTCCTAATATGGAAGCTTGGTACACCTCCACTCTCCACTCCCTTTCAACTCTTTCCCATAAAACCCTAGATCCAAACCTTATTTATGAACCACTTGAAAACACGAAGATTCTCCATGTGTATCGCACTGTCTTTCACGGCTTCTCCACTAGCCTAACTCTAACCGAGGCAAAAACCCTGCAAACCCTACCTGGCGTCCTTTCTGTGATCCCTGATAAACCTCGTCAACTCCACACAACTCGTACGCCCCAGTTCCTCGGTCTCGTATCAAGCCAGAAAAACAAGCCGAATAATTTAATTTCATCTTCCAATGCCGGTGAGGGCGTAGTTATAGCAGTACTTGACACAGGCTTAAACCCTAATCACCGAAGCTTTTCTGATGCCAATTTACCAAAACCACCTGCAAAGTGGAAGGGGGTATGTCAGACCGGGCCCAATTTTCCTTCCACGTCATGCAATAACAAACTCGTAGGGGCCCGCTTCTTTCCTTCAGGGTTTATTGCATCCAAAAGTGTAAACGGGTCTTCCAATGATGTTCTCTCGCCGTATGATTCTAACGGTCATGGGACCCACACAACATCGACTGCGTCTGGTGGAGCCATATCAGGTGCGTCGTTCTTTGGTTTTGCACGAGGTGTTGCGACCGGAATAGCCCCTCGAGCTCATGTTGCAGCATACAAGGTAGTGACAAATACATATGCATACTACTTTAGATATATCAAAATTCTATTTCTGATTTTAAGTTGGAGGAATGTATATTTGGCCGCTTGCACTTAATACGAAATTTTATCAAATAATTGCGAGTTTGAGGAAGGTGGATTTCTTGCATAGTAATTAAGTATCTTGGTTAAGATGTTAGAAATTGCGAGTTCAAATACAATATCATTTCTCACTTAGGAACTTCCAAAATAAAAACATTGCGTGTTTGAGAAAATTATGACAACAATTGGTGTTAGTAACTGTAACCATTATTTTTCAATTTCTGATTACAACTTTTACAATCTAGACAAAGTTAACACAATACATTACTAATTAGCATTATGAGTTTCTACTAAGCATATATAATCTGCTTATTGTTTGTTTTCTCCTAGATATATAGTATAGATAGCAAAATTTATTTCTGATTTCGTTATGAGGGTTGTGTTTCGTATACATATATATTTGTTTACTATCAAGAAAGCCTAGAAAGATAACAACTAAATTTAGACTTATTTTTTATTTCCTAACTAAATTTAAACTTATAAACAGAAAAAATCATTTTTTTTATCAAAAATAAAAATAAAAGGAAACTCAAATTGCAATTTCTAACTACAAAACAATAGGTTTTTCAATGTTACGGGATGTACAAAATTTGACAACTAAGACAATTTATCATTATACATATATACCATACTGAATAATTAACTGTATTCATATTTATTATTTTGCGAAAAAGAACTAGTAGCTCTACAAACTAAGCATCTTAAAAAAAATAATATAAATTCTGTTCTTTTTTTACAAAAAATAGATTGACAATTAATTTCTTCATTTTAGGTTTGCTGGTCCTCTGGCTGCTTCGAGTCTGACATCTTAGCTGCATTTGACCGTGCTGTGGAGGATGGGGCCGACATAATCTCCCTTTCTGTAGGGGGCGGGCCTGCCTCGTACCACATGGACCCAATTGCAATTGGGGCTTTTTCAGCCTCCGCCATTCACAAAGTCCTCATTTCCGCCTCCTCTGGGAATGACGGACCAGGTGACATGACAGCAACAAATATTGCTCCTTGGATCACCACAGTTGGCGCAAGTACAATTGATCGCAGTTTCCCTGCTGACATTAGTCTGGCGGATGGAACGACACTTTCCGGTGTTTCCCTTTATAACGGGAAAGAAATTTCCCGAAATCAACAATTTCCTTTAGTATATGCCGGAAACCTCTCTTCCCCTCGCCTTGGTTTCCGTTCTACCGCACCGTTCTGCATGCGCGGGTCTCTCGATCCTGAGGCCACACGTGGAAAGGTTGTTTTATGTGAGCGAGGAGTTGTGCCTCGTGTTGAAAAGGGATTGGCTGTGAAGGAAGCAGGTGGGGCCGGTATAATTATTGCGAACCAATTTCTCGATGGCGAGGGAGTTGTGCCTGACGCACATTTGATCCCTGCAGTTGAGATTGGGTATTCAGCAGGAAACTTTATACATGCGTACATACGTAGCACAACATCACCAAAGGTCAGCCTGTCTTTTCATGGAACCCAACTAGGTGTCAAGCCTGCGCCTATCGTCGCCTCTTTCTCAGGACGTGGCCCTAGTGCGCAATCCCAATATATAATCAAGCCAGACCTAGTAGCACCAGGTGTTGGTATCCTAGCTGCATGGACGAGCAGTGCGAGCCCCACGGATTTAGTATCTGATAAGCGTCGTACCGAATTTAACATTCTCTCTGGAACGTCCATGGCATGCCCACATGTGTCAGGAGTGGCCACATTGATCAAAGCCGCTCATCCCGATTGGTCACCTGCAGCAATACGATCAGCTATGATGACGACTGCTTACGTGAGAGACAGCCTTGGTGGAGAACTAACTGATGAGAGTTCAGGTAATAGGTCTGTAGAATGGGCCCACGGGTCGGGCCACGTGGACCCTGAGAAAGCAAATGATCCAGGCCTGGTCTATGACTTATCAGCTGAAGACTATATTAATTTTTTGTGTAATTCCAATTATACTGATCTAGACATTCAAACAATAACACGTAGCTCAGTGAATTGTTCGAGTAGGACCGGTATGCCTTGGGACTTAAACTACCCGTCTATTATTGTAATGATGAATCAACCGAACAATATAACCGCAGGTTTAGGAAAACTAGATGTGGTAGTCCATCGGACATTAACAAGTGTTCAAGATGAAAAATCTACATATGCCGTTAGTATCAAAGAACCAACCGGAGTAAAAATTGCGGTTGAGCCTGACAAACTCGTATTCGGACGAAAAGGGGACAACCAACAATTCACAATTAGGGTTTCGGCCGATATGATGAAATTGCAAGCTGGCATGTCTCGAACGGAGTTCGGAGAGATGGCGTGGAATGATGGAAAGCATCAGGTCAGGAGTCCTTTAGGGTTTACATGGCATCAGCCTTACTAGGGTTTTTAGGTAATGTTTAAGTGTAAAATGTATGTGTTTTTTTCGTTTTAATGGTAGGCTATAGTTTAATGTCTGAAAGGACCGGTGTGCTGGAACAGTAAAAATAATGTTCAATATTGCTAAGTTTGGTCTTATCACTAGTTTTATCTTTGTTGTATCACTAGTTTTATCTTTGTTGATACCTCCAAGTTTGTTTATAAAATGTTATATTTTTCAACAAAAATATCGTGTACCAATCATATCTTGGTCGACCTTGATATATGTGGCCTTGTTGGGTTGCTTGTTGATTGCCATACATTCATTAATTGAATATTTAAGAAATAAGAATAATGATGCGTACTTCAAACCTCCTAATTGCTTAATAATCTATGTTGATTATTGGTTAATCAATGGATTTCCCTTAAGCAAACAGAAGCCTGATAAGCCAGGGCCGAGGACTTTTCAATAACTGGACCATTTTATTCCAGTATTCCAAACCAAAAGTATACAGCCTTGCCGATTCTTTTTTTTGGAAAATAGAAAGATTGTTTCATTTTTATTGGTAATAGTCCAATATTTTTCCATCTTTATTGCTAAAATTTTCATAAATGAATAATAAATATTAGGAAAAATAAAAATCACGCCACTGTTGGGGACGACCTGGTCACTCCAAGATTGAGGACGACCTGGGCGCGACGTGTTCCCCAGCAGCCGGAGTCCCCAACCTTCTCCCTGTCATCCTCTTCTTTTTCAGCGCGATGGGATCTGCTATATACTATTTTATTGACTTAAGAATTTGTTATATATATATTTACTATTTTGTCTGAAGTAAATCATATTTATATACTATTATAAAATATATATATCTTGCATTGTTATATATACTATTTTTTGTTTGAATTTTATATCGCTATATATACATTGTTTTATAAAGTTATATCATAACTATATACTGTTTTCATCTGAATTATATATATTATTTTATCATAACATATAGTGATATATATATTATTTGTCTAAATTACACATTTGCTATACACATATATTGTTTGTCTAAATTATATCATGTCTATATGTTGTTTTCATCTTATATATATATATATATATATATATGTTTTATCATAATGTTATACTATCTATATATTGTTTGTGTCGCTGTGCTCTATTTTCATCTCGTCGTGTACCTGTCGTTACATGCTGAGCTGGGAAGGTGCTGAACGGATACGCATCGTGCCGCCGTCGCGTTTTGGCTGACGTGGCGTCTGCCACACGTTAGCAGTCACACATGGGGCGTCCCTAAATGCGACGCACAATATCAAGACCCTAAATATTAACTTCTGTTCAATATTTCGTTTTCATCAGATAATTGAATTATTCCACAATTTCATATTTTCCATGTTCTCTTCAATGATCCATTTTATTGTTAATATTTACTGAAGACAGTGAAATCACTAATATTTATCGTAAAACAGAGAAATCGCATTTGGTGCACAAGAATTATACATGGTGTGCACAAAAGATAACAAGATGTACAAAATATATATTACACAAGAGAACTATATATGAGAATGATATATTAAACGTGTTTTGAGGCAATAAGTTTTTCGAATATTCTTTATTATCATTGGAAACCCTTACAAGAAAGAAACTCTAACCATCTAATCAATCATGTCAAATTATGTACATTACATAGCAAGAAATTTGATATTATGGAAATCCTATCTCTCTACACTAAAAGCTCTGAGGAACTTGAATCCATGGAGCTTCGGCAAATCGGGCAAGTTGAGTGAGATTTGAACCAGACATCAACACAATCAGCATGAAAATTATGACCGCATTGCGGTAACCGACGCCCTTTCTCACCATCCTGCAATTCTGATATACATATGACGCATTCTATTTTATCCTCCCCCAAAGATCGACAAACAAAAACAGGAAGTGTTTCTAGGGTTTTAGACCTTAACCCGAGATGACCACTAGGAGATCTGGTAGGGCCAAAACTGATGCCAATTGTTGGTGAGGTACTTATAGTTGCCGTGATAAGTCTAGTATTGGATATACGGCGAATGCAGAATACCAGGCAATAACATGTTAGAAGAATGGCACAGAATGGTATTGCCATGAAAACAACGAGGGAGAGTTTGGAAGCTAAATAGTAGTTCATGATGTTCGAGGTATAGATGGAATTTTGTAAGTTTGAGCAAGAAGGTTTGAAACCATTTGATTTCATATTTGAAGATTGGGAGTTGCTTGAAGAGATGTACAGAGAATTTTGGTGTCTAATTAATTGCAAATTCTTAGTTATTTAATTTGAAGAAAATATTAATGGACAAGAAGGCTAGACCGATTGCTTGTTGCTTGGGTGTGTTGACCACATATTTTGAATAATTAACATAAATGTAGTATCAATGATAACCAACTCCAATAGATACAAGATTTGTGCCCAACTGGCTGTTAATGATTTTTCTGTGTAAAATTTTGTGCCCCACTTTTTTATTTCTAGTCAACAAGAATATAGGTGCAATTTCATTATTTGCATACGTTTTTTTCCTTAGGTTCTCATTTTTGTTTGGGCTTTCTGTTCAAGCTCCTATTACTAAGACGAGGTGCAATTTCATTATTTGAATAAAATAACATCATAAATAAGAAATACAAATATTAACTTAAATATATTATATTAATAAATATTACATTGATGAACTTACATATTTCATTGATAAATATTACATTGATAAACACATCTTCAAAAACAAATATTAATAAATATGAAAAATAAATATTACACTACACTGTCTAGTTTGAACTAAAGAGCAAGGAGATAAAAGAACAAAAAATAAATCAAAAAGTCATGTTTCTAATGCAGAAAGCTCAACCTCTTTAGTGCAAGGTCTATAAACCGCAAATGTACTATCACTAGAGAACGAACCAGGATTCAAGCATGTTATTCCTGTGTATTTAAACGCTTTTTGCTCACTTCGATCCGCCAACACTATCTGTTAAAAATATGAAAAAAGAAAAACATAAATCAAAATGTTAAAATGAATATCAATCTGAAATATTATGATATAAATAAATTACGGTATGAGGAGTCGGATATAAACGAAGGCAGTGATCATAGTTCCAAATAATGGGCTGTACAGTAAGAGGCAGTGGGCAAAGGTGACTTTGATGCGTTATAGTTGCAACTAACTGTTAAATAAATAAACAAAGATTATCAATCATGTATTTCTTCACAATTAATACATTTAAAATTAGAAAAAAAAATTAATAATGAGACTAACATGCTCAAATGGGTCATTGGTTTCTTCTGAAGTGGGCGGTACAAGACATGACCTGCGCATTCTATAAAGCAAATCTTGCCTGAAGAATACTATTTCTTGCGTGTAATATTTTATTCTGACAAAAAGGATTATTACATAAATAAATAATCAGTCAAAATTATATTTATATATATATTGGTTGGAATAATATCATGAAAAGTAGATGGTATTTACCTGCAAGGATTAGTGGAAAAGATTGCACTAGGCACAAGATTTTGTAACTCTTCAGTGAGATATTTGGGTAGAGCAGGCCTTGGTAAAACCTTTGATGGGCCTGAAATGAAAATTGATGTATCGTTCGTTAAATATGTTATTGTAAAAATGAAATAAACAAAAATGAGGACATAATTAAAGATGTATATATATAATAGAGTACCAGCATCATCAGGGCCTGGAATAAATAAAAACCGACTGTGCTCCTTTATTCTTGACCGAGCTTCAATCATTTCTCCGAGTTTCTTGAATTGCATTCTGTAAAAACATAATCCTTCCTAATAAATCACTATTTTTTTTTCTTTTTTCCAATAATTACTCTTTTTGAGTCCCTCGAGTCTGTACGTATCATCATGAACAAAATCTGTTCTGTTTCCTTCTAAAACGTTATTTTTTCAAGAAAATATTTTGACTTAATGAATATTAAGTACTATCATATTGCATGCGATCATTTAACATTGGGGACCAAAACAGGAAATATGTCAAACATAAGAGTATCAAATTGAAATAAAAACTGTAATTTTTGTACCTTAGATCAGAGAAAGAATGAAAGGATAAATTGCAGGGTTTAGAGCAGAAATTTCCCATAAGAACAAACAAAGAAGGCACGACTTCTACACTCTCGTACCCATCCAATACCACTCCTAGCTTTTCCATTGTCTTCATTAAAAGAGAAAAATAAATAGGAATTTTGCTAATAAAGTTTAGTGGAATTCAAGCTTAAATGGGGAATTGAGGGTAATTTTGTAAGTTTACCTCTTCATTGTCTAACCAAACATCAGAAAGGATTACAAACATGTCATTGACCGCCCTCTCTTCTAATTCTGATAATCTGACCTGTTAATTCAAATTTGATATTAAATAAATAAATAAAAAGAGCTAAAAAAATTAAACTTAAAAAAAAGAGGTTTTAGAAATTAACTGTTTCTTCAGGAGAAAATGTACCGGCACCGAAAAAATCAAGGCCCCTTAGTAGTGAAAGAGAGGTTTCTCTGTCCTCTATAGGTGGGAATCCGCATGTATTCACCTGTTAAACAAAATTAAAATGTGAAAAAGAATAATATTTTACAAAATCCAAATGAAAATATAATAAAATGTTTAGATAATATACCTGGAAAATCCCATTTGGTTGGAGCTCTCCCTCAGCTACAATCACAGTGTTCTCAGCAAAGAAACCTGATGTAATTTTGTGTTTAATATTAAGGAAAATAAAAATAATGTCACTGCATTAATTGTAGGTTCAGCTTTAAATAAAGGCACAATTTCACATGTACCCCTAAAACTCTCAAATTTTCACACGTACCCCTAAAATTCTCAAATTTTCACACTTATCCCTAAAATTCTCAAATTTTCACACGTACCCCTGCAAAGTGGGAAATATCATGGATACCCATACAAACTATTGGAAATATCATGAATACCCACCCATACAAACTTTTGGAAAAATATCATGGATGCCCATGCAAACTAAGAAATAATTTGAGATTTTGCAAGGGTACGCATGAAATTGGCCCTAGAAACATAAAGAGAATGATAAATTAATCTAAAGGATATTGTGTTGGTTAAGTCAATTGGAACAGCAGCAGTCAAATCTTCCAAGTAGAACTGTCTTTCTTCGAGCTGAGAAATAACACCCATTATCCATCTCCTCCCTTTGCACCCAATCAACGATTGTATTGCCGTTATCTGACAAAATTTAAATAATACGGGATAAATGCACGTTAGTCCCTGTACTTTAATCGGTTACATTTTTGGTCCTTATAGTTAGAAATTGTGCACATTTAGTCAATCGTTTAACGGAAGTAGTTAACAATGTTAATTTTTTTATGTTGTGATCATTTTATTTACCGCTTTAAATGATATTAAAATACAATAATTTTTTCAAATTTAATAATAAAAAAATATTTGTATTTATTATTATTTTTGTAGAATTATTTTCTTTGTAAAAATAAGAAATACATTTTTCGTTAAAAATTGAAAGGGCAAAATAGTCATTTATTTATAAATTTTAACAGTGCTAGTTATTTCCGTTAAGTGAGGAACTAAACGTGCATAATTTCTAAAGTACAACAACCATAAAGTTGACGTGCAACTATTTAAAGTACAGGGACTAATGGTGCATTTATCCCTTAAAATATTCGGTATAAATTAAAATTAATAAAAAAAGAATATTAGGTACCTCACAATTCTCGTCTTCTAAAGACTCAGTAGCAAATGCAGGTCTGGAGAAATACTTATCACGCGATAATCTCTGAAGCAATAATTGATATCTGTCTCTGTATAACGAAGCCTTATTATGAGCTTCTCCATGGATTGGTAATCTCCCAGTATGCCTAAGCCAAAAACATTCACAAATATTAAGGAAAAGGCAAAACTTCATGAGTACCCTTGAAAAACCACAAAATATCATGTAGGACCCTACAAACAAGAAATATCACGGAAATCCCTATGAAACATGACACATATCATCGATACACTCTTCTCTCTTCATTTTTCCAAAACAATTCCCTAGAGTACTTTTATTTTACACTTATCATGTATATCAATAAAAGGTGATAAACTGTGGATAGTTTGGAGATTTTTGATGTAAATATAGAAACGAAAGGTATACACGAGATTTCTACGTTTTGTAGGGTATCCATGATATTTCCTATTTTGTAGGGGTATACATGATATTTCGACATTTCACAGGGTACATAAAAAAAACTAATTCAAATAACTGAGTACAGAAGAATAAAGCCAGCAACGGTAAAATACAACCTCAAATAGAAAGAAAGAATACACAAACAAACTTTGTGAGACAGGGGCTTACTCGTAAAAAACATTTTTGATGGGGTCATAATGAAACTTGGGTATCACAAAAGCATCAATGACACAAAGAGCGGTACGGCTACTGCCAGCTGGCGCAGTGGGGTCCACTGCAGCTTCAGCCTCCAATAGGGTGCTCATGACTCGCTGCACAGCCTCCTTGTCCAAAATGGAAGATTCCGCTTCGCATTCACAAATAAAATGACATAAAAAATGGGTCAATTGAGAAAAATTGACAGAAGATAGGAGGAATTAAGGACGAGCGAAGGTTGAATTGAGGATTAATTGCACAATTGAAGGTTACTGAGTTCTGATTAGTCAAAAAAAAAAAGGTGGATAATTTCTGATTTTGCAACAGCTAAGGACTAGATAATTGTGGTTGTTTCTAAAAGTCTGTTTATTTTCCCACTAGGCCAATTAACAATCCCTATGTGATATTCTTATCTCTGTGTGAATATTTGCAACCACGTATTTATATCATCAAAAACAAAGGTCATTTCTTTCCCTATAAGAATTATCAATTTAATTGGGGGCAAAATTACATGATCCTTTGTCGATTTCGTCGATGAGTATATCAAGGGCCTCATCCTCTTCATCAGGGAAGCTAGATAGGAACGAAAGGACCTCATCCAAAACGCCGACTTTCAAGGTGAAGCCTCTCATCGTGAACTTCCTCTGCACTTTCTTCTTCATGCCCAAGTCTCCTCCCATGACTGGTCAACTAAAAACAACTAAAAGAGAATGAATCTCTACTTAGAATCGATGTAATTTGAGTACGATTTGATGCTGTTTTCGTTAAATACGAGAATAATGATCAGTATATCAGTATTTCAGTTCGAATTTAAATTGCAAAGAAAGAAACGCATTTTGTGACTAAATTGCAGCAACAATACAAATTGAAAAACATGGTCACAAATAATTAACAAAAATGGGCAACATTACAAATTGAAAAACATGGTCACCAATAATTTAACAAAAAAGGACAGAAAAGTGAGTGAAAACCGCTGGGAAAGACAAGAAGCTAACCTGAAACTGAGCTTTCGGGCGAGAATGGAGCAGCTACGGAGGCAGAGGCCAAGCAAGCCTCTTCAAATCATCTTCTTCTTCTTCTTCTTCTTCTTCTGAGATCTCTTCAAATCTTCTCTTCAGATCTGAGGAGAAAAGGCGAGGCAGGCACAGTGAGAAGAACTCGGTTTGAGGAGAAAAGAATAGGAATTTCGCGGGAAATTAAAGCGGGAAAAAAGAGATCGGGTCGCTTCAGCACCGACCCCGCCGACCAGCATGGATATCACGATCGTAAACGATATAAAAACCTCAGTGGTATTTTTTTCTTTGGGCTTTTGTTTCCTTTGGTTAATTATTAGTAAGAAACATATAATGGACTTATTGACTAATATTAAGACCTTTTTTACATAATTTTATAATTTTGTATATATTATTATTTTGTAATGGATAGTTTATGCTGTACTTTTTTGTAATTTTATATTATTTTCAATATATTTTTTTCTTTTTTAATAATTAACGTTTTTAAATTGAGATTTTATGTTGTTCAAGCCCATTCAAATCCAGCACATAAAATGCAGTAACAATTCATGTGCCGCTCTGTGGGCTTTTTGGGTCCCTGCCACTTTCGACCGTTGAATGAAATGCAAAATATATTTATTAACATTACAAAGTTGCAGATGTATTTAAATATTTTCTACATTTCACAAATTCCTTTCAACAGTCTAATAGAGGCTAAAATGGTAATTTGATGCAATAGTTAGGTTTAACAATCTTAAAAAAAAAACAGTTAGGTTTAACAGAAAAAGGCATGTATGTTCTCTCAATGCCAAATGAGCCAAGACAAAACAGAGTAACTTAAAAGGGTGGTCAAAACAATATTGTTCCTCTATTAAAAAAACAATATTGTTCTTGAAACCCACCAAAATCTTCAGCAACAAAACTACAAAAACAGAGTAACATGTTATTAACTAAAATAAAATAAAAAAGTGTTTATTATTAACAACATAGTTTACCTATGTCTATGTTAAATCAAAATTGAGAAAAAAAGTGTACGATAAGTAACATATAAAGATGCCTGAAATATTAAATATTAACAAATATACTAATTTTTAAGCCATGTATTCTGTTATTCAAAATTATCAAGTATCAAAAATTAATGATCATAACATCAAAAAATTATAACAAAAATCTTCTAAATCATTAACTATTATTTTCCCTCACACAAGAGATCAGATCAGCTTGACGCTGCTCAAGCTCTCTCAACCGAGTGCTAGTCATAGATAGCTCAATATTTATCTTAGGGACCTGCTACAGCACGACACACTGTAACACGACTGCTCACGATGAGATCCAATAACAGTATATATAATTTATTTTCTAATAACAATATATACATAACAGTATATATAATTTATTTTCTAATAACAGTATATATATATATAAAAAGTGAAAATAGTATATAAAAGTGGGAAAACAGTATATAAAATGGGAAAATATTAGATAAAAGTAAAAAAAATAAGAAATACACAAAAAATAAATAACAGTATATTAAATGACAAACCAGTATATAAAATGAAAAAAACAGTATATAAAATGAAAAATAACGGTATATCTACAGTTCATCATGCTACGGTGCGCCGTGTTTGCACATTTCCTTTTATCTTATATAGTTTGAGAACCTTCATACGGTGCACTGTACACAATTTTAATTATTTCCTTTTTGGTGCCCTTCATTTTGCATGATATTTATTTTATTTTTTTTGTTTTTTTTTTGTGCCCTTCAGTTTGCATGATATTTATCTTATATTGTTTTACACAACATAAAGCTATTACAATCATTTTTTAACATAACGAGTAACTTTTCAATTTCATCTGAACTCTCAGAAAAAAAATATCTTGAATTGCATAAAACCATAACGAGGACACAAAATGAAATTCATTATAGAAAAGGGAGTTCAATTACATTGGTAGCGAGCGGAAACATTATATAGTGTATTTATTTCATATATCTTTTGTGAGCATCTCAAAATCACACAACTTATGTGAATATTCAAGTTACGCAAATAACAAACAACTAGATATATATTTATTTTTCTAAAATGTCTTTTGTTTTTTTTTTTTAAGGAAAAGTTGCAAGTTGCAACTTTTCAGAATTTTTATTATGATTTGGGAAAGAATTATAAGTGTGAGGTTTACAAATAAGTCATGCATACAATCGCTCACAAGCACAAAAGAAAAAATACATAATAATTCTTAAACCTTAAATCATAAATCATAAAACCTAAATTGCGGATCATTGCCGCCTTGGAACCGTTTCGTCAAATTGTGGACCTCCTCCGCCTATAATTAGCATTGAGCGGGGCCCTGCCGTCATAGAGCTAGAGTTTAACTGAGCCGGCGTTCTATATGGCGCTCTTCATCGCCAACCTAGACTCAATCATACACCTCCTTCTAAAATGTCCTTTGACTTTTCAATACTTTTGCCTCAGCATTTCGTGTAGTTTTTGTTTTGTTTTGCATTCCACAAGTGCTCATTTCATAAATTTTATGATATCAAAATTATATGCTTGCTGGTCAAAGGAGGCTTGGATGGAGAGTCTTGTAAATAATAAAACTTTATGTAAATGTAACCCAAATTTCTTTCAACAGTCTAATAGAGGCGTAAATGGTAATTTGATATAACAGTTAGGTTTAACAATCTAAAAAAACAGTTAGGTTTAACAGAAAAAAAGGGTGCTCAAAACAATATTGTTCTTGTAAACCCACCAAAATCCAAAATCCAAAATCTGACCAACAAAATTACAAAAATAGAGTGACATGTTTACTATTAACAACATAGTTTACCTATGTCTATGTTCAAAAAATTGAAAAAAAAAAATGTAGATAAAATATAAAGATTCCTGAACCATTAAATATTAACAAATATACTGATTTTTTTTGCATTAAAAAAAAATATGCTGATTTTTAGTTTTACGTTGTCAGACTATATAAACTCGAAATGTAACTCGGGGCTATGCTATGTGTTCTGTTTTTCAAGACTATCAAAGCTAGCACTGGATGCATTTCTTATTCATGGACTCAAGGAGTTAAGCCAGCATTGACTCCAGGTCTTGTAGAAAAAGCTTGACTCCAGAGCTTGACTCCAGGTCTTGTAGTGTTTTAGGGTTGTAGAAAAAGCTTGACTCCAGGTCTTGTAGGGTTTTAGGGTTGTAGAAAAAGCATCGACTCCAGGTCTTGTAGAAAAAGCTTGACTCCAGGTCTTGTAGAAAAGCCAATCATTTGTCCACACTTCGTAAAAAAAGCCAACCATTTTTCCACTTTGTCTGTCGAAGACTTGAAAAGTCCTACTAGTGTATCTATCAATCAGACCGGCCAACACTACTCATACTAAAATAAACTAAGGGACCCTCGCTCCCCTTCGGAATATTAAATATGATTTCATAACCTAATATAACTCTACATTATTATACAAAAATTATTTATATAAAATTTAATAAAAAAATTAATAGAAAATCTTAAAGAAGATCATGTTTCAAATATTCTGCATCCATCCAGCGTTAATAAGAAATTAAAATAGTGTGACGAATTGTGTGTTAGATATTTATCTTGATTGAAAAATATCCCGTTTGATATATTTGACTAACAAAACTATCACAGAAAATCTTAAAGAAGATCACGTTTCGAAGGTTACAAACCCATCTAGCATTAATAAGGAATTAAAATGGTGTGACGAATTGTGCATTCGATATTTTTTTTGACTGGAAAGTGACTTGCTTCATACGTTTAACTAACAAAACTATCACATAAAATTTTAAAGAAGTTCATGTGTCGAATGTTCTGCAACCATCCAACATTACTATGAAATTAAAATGATGTGGCAAACTGTGTGTTGGATATTTGTCTTGATTGGAAAGTGACCCGTTCATACGTTTAACTAACAAATTTGTCACATAAAATTTTAAAGAATGTCACATGTCAAATATTCTGCACACGTCTAACATTAATGAGAAATTAAAATGGTGTAGTAAACTGTGTGTTGGATATTTGTCTTGACTGAAAAGTGACCCGTTTCATACGTTTAACCAACAAATTTGTCACAGAAAATTTTAAAGAATGTCACATGTCAAATATTCTGCATCCGTCTAACATTAATTAGAAATTAAAAAGGTGTAATAAACTGTGTGTTGGATATTTGTCTTGACTGTAAAGTGACATACTTTATACGTTTGACTAAGAAAATTTTCACAAATTTATTTTTAGAATGTCATACGTCAAATGTTTTACACCCATACATTGTTAATAAGAAATTAAAATAGTATAGGGAACTGTGTGTTGGATGTTTGTCTTGACTGGAAAATGATCTGTTTCATACATTTGACCGACAAAATTGTCACAGAAAATCTAAATCTTATAGAAGGTCATGCATCAAATGTTCTGCATCTATACAATGTTAATAAGAAATTAAAATAGTGCAGCGAACTACGTATTGGATATTTATCTTGACTAAAAAAATGACCCGCTTTATATACGTTTGACCAACAAAATGTAGCATAAATTCTTAAAGAAGGCCGCCAATATAACACCCTCGGTTTTAATTAAATTAACATAAATTAGGCCATATATGATTATTTATAATTTTCTCATTTTAGTAAGGACAGAAATTATATTTTTCATATTTTGGAGGATACACATATAATTTGTTTATCATATATTTGACTCATTTATTAGACCATACAGAATAATTTTCTAATTTTGCAAGGGCCAGATTGAAATTTCGCAGCCCACTCAGACTCAGTCCACTGTAAACTTTCAGTTCTCACACATATTTTCTCCGGTTTGATATTCAAATTTTAGTCCCACGGTCCCACCACATCTTGAAACAATATATGAATGCACTTTATATACTTAGCTTATTCCACATGTACTCAGCAATTATAGACTTAGTGTGAATGGGTTTACATGTTCATTGAATGGCTCTTTAGGCTTGCTTGAGGATATGCAAATTTTATGTGGGACGCGCAGTTAAATTTTTGGTTAGTGATTTCGACAGGAAAATTTTTTACTTGTTGTAGGAAAATTCGATCTAAAATGATATTTGTACCCCTATTAAATAGACACCGTGTATTATGGAAAGTAGAATCCAAGTTGACTTCAAATCCATTAGTATACTTTTGTATTTAATTTCCATCGGTAAGCAATAATTGACATTCCCTTTTAGCGCTATTAAATAATCAGTGAGCATCTACGTTGCGCGGACACTTCAAAAACCCGGCCGTGTCCATGTCAGACACGACGCTCCTCGGACACTCCTCGGACACGTCACGTGGCGTGTCAAATATTTTATTATTAAAAATCATCAGGACACTTCTCAGACACGTGCATTGGGCTTGTTAACGCAATTATTACACTATTTCATCATTCTCATATTTTAGACACTAGTTCATCTCACTTTTATATTCCAGTAATTGTAGGACTACACATTTAGAGTGAATTTTGATTGTTTAGTGTCAAGTTTCTATACACAAACATGTAAAACGTCAAATATCTTGTATGCACGTATAAAAGTGCAACTTCAAATGTTTATTTATTGTATCAATTATAAAATATTACGTATCACTTTCTAATTATAAAGTAAAAATATTATGTATAATCCTTTAAAATAAAATAAAATTGACATAAATAATATATACAATAATTAACTTATATATTTTATTCATAAATATATATATATATATATATATATATATATATATATATATATATATATATATATATATATATATATATATATATATAGGTGTGGCTAAACAACATACGTATGCACAACATACATTTTTTGCCACACCCAAAATACGTATTAAAAAAATAAAAATAAAAATTTCAACCGTACGGATGTAATATATATGTTATGAATATGTTGGAGATTAATTTTCACAAAAATCAGAATATTATAACATTGCCATCATATATCATCAAAAATATACAAGACTATTCAAAACATATATCGGAATAATAGTTTGATGATACATGATGGCAATGATATATTATTCGATCCCCGTGAAAATTAATCCACAACATATTCATAACATATATATTACATCCATACGGTTGAAATTTGAATTTTTACTTTTTATAACCACTTTACGGGTATTTAAAAAAACGTATGTTCGAACATACGTATGTTGTTTAGCATCTCCCATATATATATATATATATATATATATATATATATATATATATATATATATATATATATATATATATATATATCATGTCCCGATGTATTTTGAGATTCGTCGTGTCGCCGTGTCCGTGTCGTGTCGGACACGACACCCGTGTCCGTGTCCGTACAACATAGGTGAGCATTATTTCAAGGAAAAATGGATCTTAATATTTTTACAAAAGCCTCTAACTCAATTTGCATTTTAATCAACCTTTTTAAAATAATAAAATAAGATAAAAAACTATAAAGATTAATAATATTTCTTGATTCAAAAAATAAACAAATAACATTCTGTAAAACACAAATGACATAAGTTATACCATCAACTATATGACTAAATAACTTAACAATTAGAACAACATAATATAAAACTCATTATTGTTACATAAAAAAAATAAAATCGGGATAGTATTGACTAAATCAATGAAAGTGAAAATATCATTAGCAACATGAGTGGTTGGAATTATAGATTACATATTTATCTCTTTGTTAATCTAGCTGATACTGCTAACTTATAAACTTGTTTGGACTCATACATCTTAGATAATATTTTTTTCAAGAGGAGAAAAAAAGAATTCAAGATTTATTTAAGAAATTCAATTGACGAAAAAAAATGTAGAGGAGGAACAAGAACTCTTTTTTTTTTAGGTTCAGAAGGAAAAATAATTCACGATAGTGTAATTTTCAAAAAGTTGATATGACGAAAATATCTTTCCAATTTGTCTTGTGAGAGCATACAAATCTTTTTAATTTATTGTAATATTTTTTAGATTCTTTCCATAATATATGTGTCTATTTAATAGGAATAAAAAAATCTTTTTGGGTTGATTTTTTCTATAGCAAGTAATATTTTTTTTCTGTCGATATCACTATCCAAAATTTTTTATATGAGTGTAGCTGTATGCTAAATCGATATGTTAGCTTAGAATGGTCCGTTCTATATACTGATTAATATTAGTTGCTACAGAAAATCTAATAAATGTATTAAAAAAAAAATCACCTACTGACAGGTGTCGGTGGCTCCTCCTTCCTCCGCTCATCGAATTTAAAAGAAGAATTGAATCTATTAGTATGTTAAAAATCCCTTTAAAAGAAGTAAGAATTGAATCTATTAGTATGTTAAAAATCCATTCATTCATTCAACCAGAATCATCCATCAATCTGAGCCATGGTGAAAATCCATCTCCAACATAAAAGTTTTCTTCTCACCTCATTTCTCATCTTCTTTCTCTCCCTAACAACAACTGCGGATAAAACTGAAGCAGAAGCACTTGTAAAATGGAAATCAACCCTTCACAATACTGTTTCTCTGAGCTCGTGGTCTCTCACAAACTTTACCAGCCCATGCAAATGGTTCGGCGTGAGATGCAACCCTGCCGGAAATATCACAAGTCTTAACTTGACGGAATCTAGCATCAACGGAACTCTTTTCGGGTTAGATTTCTCTGTATTCCATAATCTTGCATCCCTTACGCTTAGCTATAATGACTTTCACGGACCCATTCCCTCAGCCATTCAATCACTCTCAAATCTCAAGTATCTGGATCTTAGATGGAATAGCTTCAATGGCCCTTTACCAGCAGAAATTGGCAAGCTATCGAAACTTAGGTATCTTTCCTTTTGGCCAAATCAGCTTAATGGAACAATCCCTGTCCAAATAGGAAACTTGAGCAATTTGAATACGCTAGATCTTTCTAGTAACCAATTAGAAGGAACAATCCCTGTCCAAATAGGAAACTTGCGCAATTTGAATTCGCTAGATCTTTCTAATAACCAATTCGAAGGAACAATCCCTGTCCAAATAGGAAACTTGCGCAATTTGAATTCGCTAGATCTTTCTAATAACCAATTAGAAGGAACAATCCCTGTCCAAATAGGAAACTTGCGCAATTTGAACACGCTACTTCTTTCTGATAATCACTTAGAAGGAAACATACCAACCACCATATCCAATCTTTCAAATCTTGCTTATATTGATTTATATTATAATAATCTCAGCGGTACAATTGACCCACACCTTGGCCAAAATGGGAAACTCTCCACTGTTATCTTCTCTGATAATAGCCTTTCTGGAGAACTGCCCAGAGACATATGCCATGGTTTTGCACTTGAATATTTTTCAGTACATAATAATCATTTCACTGGTTTTCTCCCGAAATGCTTGAGGAATTGCACGATGCTAGAAACAATTTATCTGGCAAACAATCACTTTATTGGAGACATATACAAATCACTCCAGGCTCACCCTTATCTAGAGTATGTGGATCTCAGTGGGCTTAACTTGAGCGGTACACTAGAATTTTGGACAAGGTTTCCGAACCTTCATGAACTAAATCTAGCAAATAACAACATTGTTGGGAAAATCCCGAAGTTTGCAAACTTAAGCATATATGTGCTCAAACTAGCAAATAACAACATTGTTGGGAAAATCCCAAAGTTTGCAAACTTAAGCTTAAATGAACTTGATCTAAGTGCTAACCATCTCACGGGAGAAATACCATCAGGGCTGGGGCTATCAGATGAACTTAATCTAAGTCACAACTCCTTATCCGGTCCCCCAATCCCACCTTTTAGGAGTAATGATTCTAATGTTTATCCAGTATCTTATGACAGTTCAGTATCGCTAGTTCTATATTTGAACGATAATGAATTAAGTGGTAGCATTCCAACAAGCTTCTGTAAACCGACAAATATTGAAATTCTTGACCTGTCAAATAATCAATTATCTCAAAACATCCCTTCATGCTTGTTGGACATTAAAATCTTGAGTTTAGAAAATAACAAACTCTCCCTCCAAAAAGAAAATAACAAACTCGTTGGAAGAATACCTACCATAAGGCCAAATATTCAATCATTACACTTGGCAAACAATAGGCTAACAGGAGAATTTCCATTACTTCTTGAGAATTCTAGTAATTTAATTGTATTAGATCTGGGTAATAATAAATTATATGGTTCTATCCCCACCTGGATAGGAATGACACTGCCGTCATTGAAAGTTCTTCGTCTAAGTTCAAATAATTTTCAGGGTAATATTCCCTCGCAATTATCTCAACTCAAATTTCTTCAATTACTAGACCTTTCTCATAACAATCTAACCGGTCCTATCCCTCTAAGTTTCGGTAGCTTTACGTCAATGATGTCAGGACATAATGGATCAAACTTTGATAACAACTTTGGTAGTTACTGGGATAGAATTATGATTGAATGGAAGGGAAATGATTTTTCTTTCATTCAATCGCTTACCTTGGTTAACGGAATTGACCTCTCGAGCAACTCTCTTTCAGGAGAGATTCCCATTGAGATAACGTCTCTCTTGGTATATTGTATCTTAACTTATCAAGAAACAATTTAGCTGGCAACATTCCTAGAAACATTGGTAATTTGAAGTTGTTAGAATCACTGGATCTATCAGTAAATCATCTTTCGGGTACCATTCCACCAAGCATTACAAGCATAACATTTCTAAGTGTACTTAATTTATCGTACAATAATTTGTCGGGGAAAATACCTACCGGATCACAACTACAAACTCTTGGGGCGCCAAGTTTCTTAGGGAATGATGGATTATGTGGACCTCCATTGAACAACAACTGCCCTGATGATACTCCTTCAAGCAACAATGGAGATGAGCCAAATATAATTGGTGATGGAGATGATAAGATATGGTTGTATGCTTTTATATGCCTAGGGTTTATATTTGGATTCTGGTTATTGTTAGGCGTTTTATTTTTCAACAATTCATTGAAGTTTAAACTTTTTATTTTTGTTGATGAGTGCTTTGGTAATATAGTGAAATGACATGTTTGTATCATGGCGGATTATCTATGTTTATAAAATAAGTTATTCTGTTACTTTATTTTCAAATATTTCAATTATCATTGTCTGCATATTTATTTTTTTTGAACCTGACAAAAAGAAAATCAGCGATTTCACTATAATTTTCTTCCAGAAAATGTGAAATCACAAAAGGCCGGAGCTCCAAATCACGACGGAATTTATATGTATTGTTTTCCACTTTTCAATCCACTATTTTTTATATATTATTTTTATTGTTTTATACATATTTTTGTTTTTTATGCTTTTGACGTTTTATATGTTGTTTTTTCACTTTTTGATATATTATTTCTTTTAATATAATATTTTTACTATACGTATTTTACACAAAATGAATTATATATACTATTTTTTCAATTTTATACATGTCCCTTTTCTTCCAACAAGCATACCCTCATTTTCTCATCTTGCAAGTTGCAACACATTTTACTCTATTCCATATTTAGTATTATAATATTTCCACATTATTATCCTCGATACCAAAAAAAATGTTGATTTACATAAAACCATAACGAGTGCACAAAATGAAATTCATTATAGAAAAGGGAGTTCAATTACATTGGTAACGAGTGAAAACATTATATAATTAATTTATTTCATATATCTTTTGTAAGTATCACAAAATCACACAATTGTTGTTGAAATTCACACAATTTATGTGAATATTCAAGTTACGCAAATAACAAATAACTAGATATTTATTTATTTTCTAATATGTCCTTTAACTTTTCAATATTATTGCCTAAACATTTCGTGAAGTTTTTGTTTTGCTTTGCCACAAATGCTTGTTTGATAAATTTTATCAAAATTATGCTTGCTGGTCAAAGGAGGCTTGGATGGAGAGTCTTACTCTTGTAAATAAATCACAATTAGGTTTAACAATCTAAAAAAACAGTTAGGTTTAACAGAAAAGGGCATGCATATTCTCTCAATGCCAAATGAGTAAAGGCATAATAAAGTAACTTAAAGGGTGCTCAAAACAATATTGTTCTTATAAACCCATCAACATCTGCACCAACAAAATAACAAAAATAGAGTAATATGTTTATTATTAATACCATAGTTTATGTATGTCCATGTTCAATCAAAATTGAAAAAAGTGTAGGATTAAATATAAAGATACCTTAACCATTAAAAATTAACAATATACTATTTTTTAGTTTTACGTTGTCACGCTTCTTAAACTCGAAATGTTACTCCGGGCTGGGCTATATGTGCTTTGTTTTTCAAGACTATCAGAGCTAGCACTATAGATTTTTTTTTCATGGAGTCAAGCTAGCATTGACTCCAGGACTTGTAGAAAAGAATAATTTAATTATGATTATTCATTTTTCACTCAGTCTAAGTCTATAGTACTTGTAGAAAAGAGTAATTTAATTATGATCATTCATTTTTTCCACTCAGTCTAATCTATGTAGAAAAGAGTAATTTAATTATGATCATTCATTTTTCACTCAGTCTAAGTCTATAGTACTTGCAGAAAAGAGTAATTTAATTATGATCATTCATTTTTCACTCAGTCTAAGTCTATAGTACTTGCGAAAAAGAGTAATTTAATTATGATCATTCATTTTTTCCGGTCAGTCTGAGTATCTCGAGGACTTGGAAAAGTCATACTAGTGCACCTATCAATCAAACTGGCCAACACTACTCACACTAAAATAAATTGAATCTATTAGTATGTTAAAAATCCATTAATTCATTCAACCAGAATCATCCATCAATCTGAGCCATGGTGAAAATCCATCTCCAACATAAAAGTTTTCTTCTCACCTCATTTATCATCTTCTTTCTCTCCCCAACAACAACTGCGGATAAAAATGAAGCAGAAGCACTTGTAAAATGGAAATCAACCCTTCACAATACTGTTTCTTTGAGCTCGTGGTCTCTCACAAACTTTACCGGCCCATGCAAATGGTTCGGCGTGAGATGCAACCCTACCGGAAATATCACAAGTCTTAACTTGACGGAATCTAGCATCAACGGAACTCTTTTCGGGTTAGATTTCTCTGTATTCCATAATCTTGAATCACTTGCGCTTAGCTATAATGACTTTCACGGACCCATTCCCTCAGCCATTCAATCACTTTCAAATCTCAAGTATATGGATCTTAGCGATAATAGCTTCAATGGAACAATCCCTGTCCAAATAGGAAAATTGCGCAATTTGAATACGCTAGATCTATATGGTAACCAATTAGAAGGAACAATCCCTGTCCAAATAGGAAACTTGCGTAATTTGAATAAGCTAGATCTTTCTCATAACCAATTAGAAGGAACAATCCCTGTACAAATAGGAAACTTGCGCAATTTGAATATGCTAGATCTTTCTAGTAGCCAATTAGAAGGAACAATCCCTGTACAAATAGGAAACTTGCGCAATTTGAATACGCTAGATCTTTCTTATAACCAATTAGAAGGAAACATACCAGCGATCATATCCAATCTTTCAAATCTTGCTTCTATTTATTTATCTTTTAACAATCTCATCGGTACAATCGACCCGCACCTTGGCCAAAATGGGAAACTCTCCATTGTTATCTTCTCTGGTAATAGCCTTTCTGGAGAACTGCCAAGAGACATATGCCATGGTTTTGTGCTTGAAGAGTTGTCAGTAAGTGATAATCATTTCACCGGTTTTCTCCCGAAATGCTTGAGGAATTGCACGATGCTAGGAACAATTTATCTGGCAAACAATCACTTTACTGGAGGCATATACGAATCCCTCCAAGCTCACCTTTATCTAGAGAATGTGGATCTCACTGGACTTAACTTGAACGGTACACTAGAATTTTGGACAAGGTTTCCCAACCTTCATGATCTAAATCTAGCAAATAATAACATCGTTGGGAAAATCCCAAAAGAGTTTGCAAACTTAAGATTTGAAGTACTTAATCTAAGTGCTAACTATCTCACGGGAGAAATACCATCAGGGCTGGGGGTATCAGATCTCTCAAAACAGATTGATCTAAGTCACAACTTCTTATCGGGTCCAATCCCACCTTTTAGGAGTAATGATTCTAATGTTTATCCAGATAATTCATATGCTTCTATATCTTATGCCGATTTATTATCGCAAGTTCTATATTTGAACAATAATGAATTAAGTGGTAGCATTCCAACAAGCTTCTGTAAACAGACAAATATTGAAATTCTTGACCTGTCAAATAATCAATTATCTCAAAACATCCCTTCATGCTTGTTGGACATTAAAATCTTGAATTTAGACAATAACAAGCTCTTTGGAAGAATACCTACCGTAAGGCCAAAAATTCAATCATTACACTTGGCAAACAATAGGCTAACAGGAGAATTTCCATTACTTCTTGAGAATTCTAGTAATTTAATTGTATTAGATCTGGGTAATAATAAATTATATGGTTCTATCCCCACCTGGATAGGAATGACACTGCCGTCATTGAAAGTTCTTCGTCTAAGTTCAAATAATTTTCAGGGTATTATTCCCTCGCAATTATCTCAACTCAAATTTCTTCAATTACTAGACCTTTCTCATAACAATCTAACCGGTCCTATCACTCTAAGTTTCGGTAGCTTTACGTCAATGATGTCAGTACAAAATGGATCAAACTTTGATAACATCTTTCGTGGTTACACGGATAGAATTATGATTGAATGGAAGGGAAATGCGCTTTCTTTCAGTCAAACGCTTTCCTTGGTTAACGGAATTGACCTCTCGAGCAACTCTCTTTCAGGAGAGATTCCCATTGAGATAACGTCTCTCTTGGGTATATTGTATCTTAACTTATCAAGGAACAATTTGGCTGGCAACATTCCAAGAAACATTGGTAATTTGAAGAAGTTAGAATTTCTGGATCTGTCGACAAATAATCTGTCGGGTACCATTCCACAAAGCATCGCAAGCATAACATTTCTAAGTTTACTTAATTTATCTTACAATAATTTGTCGGGGAAAATACCTACCGGATCACAACTACAAACTCTTGGGGCGCCAAGTTTCTTAGGGAATGATGGATTATGTGGACCACCATTGAACAACAGCTGCCCTGATGATACTCCTTCAAGAAACAATGGAGATGAGCCAAATAGAATTGGTGTTGGAGAGGATAAGATATGGTTGTATGCTTTTATATGCCTAGGATTTATATTTGGATTCTGGTTATTGCTAGGCGTTTTATTTTTCAACAATTCATTGAGGTTTATACTTTTTATTTTTGTTGATGAGTGCTTTGGTAATATAGTGAAATGACATGTTTGTATCATGGCGGATTATCTATGTTTATAAAATAAGTGATTCCGGTACTTTATTTTCAAATATTTCAATTATCATTGTCTGCATATTTACTTTTTTGAACCTGACAAAAAGAAGATCAGTTATCTCACTATAATTTTCTTCCGGAAAATGTGAAATCACGAAAGGCCGGAGCTCCAAATCACGACGGAATTTATATGTATCGTTTTCCGCTTTAAATACACTATTTTTTTTTATATATTGTCTTTACTGTTTTATATATTTTTTTTTTTTTGGTGCTTTTGAATTTTTATATGTTGTTTTTCCACTTTTTAATATATTATTTCTTTTTATATTATATTTTTACTATTTACGTATATATATAGTTTATAAAAATTAAATTATATATACTATTTTTTCAATTTTATTTCCCCTTCTTATTTTCTAATTTTTCCTTTACTCTTTTTGGTTAATAGATCCATTTTTCTATTCTATTCCATATTTAGTATCTATTATTTCCACATTATTATCGTTGATGCAAAATAATGATCTATTAACCAAAAAAAATAAAGATAAAAATGGGAAATAAACACAAATACTATACTATTTTTTTAGAAAATAAAAAAATAGTATAAAACTTATTTCCCTTCTTATTTTCTATTTTTATCTTTATTTTTTTTTTTGTTAATAAATCCATTTTTCTATTCTATTCCATATTTAGTATTCTATTATTCCCACATTATTACCCTTGATGTAAAAATAAAAATAAAACGATCTACTAACCAAAAAAACAAGATAAAAATAGAAAGCAGTAGTAAGTGCAAATAAACAAACACAACCATTACACTATCATATCATATCCACCGCGCCAAATTCTAATGGCCTCTTCTTCTTCCTCCTCATCCCTCACCACCTCCTTCCTCCTCTCCCCCAACTCCCTCTTCCCCGCACAGGCTGGCAGGCGGGCCCTCTCGCGACGCCGTAACTCCTCCACACATCCCCCGTACAGACTGACATGCGGGACCCACCGCGCAGTTTCCCTGCATTCTGTTTCACGGAGGCTCTTCTTCCTCCCCACGACGGCCTCGGCGATATGGGACGCGCTGACGGGCGGGAATCCCTCTCAGGACGCCGTGCTGGCAGTACGACGTGGCATGAAGCTCTTCCGTGAGGTAATAAAATGAAGAAGAAATTGCAGTGAGGGACTGTTTTGTTGTGTGCCCAAATTGTGAGTTTGACGAAATGAGGATGTGGGTAGGTTTTTATGTATGTGTAGGTTGTTAAAAAGGAGGAATTAGTGGGGTATTGTTTGAGATATATAACAGATAACCTCAATTAAGTTAGGAATTATGGCAAACTTTTGGGCAATTAAACCAAAATTGATGGTCAGATGTGCCAGTATGATTTAATTCAATCCAAATTTGAAAAGATATAGAATTTTGTTACCATTTCTTATCAGATCTTATTTTCAGAAAATTATTTTTTGTTGGTTCATTTAGTAGTAATGAATAGCAAAGAAGCCCTTACGTTTACTTATAATTTGGTTCAGGGTGATGTGGCTGGGTCATTGGCTGAGTTTGATCGAGCTATTAAGTTGGATCCAAGGCAAAAGGCATGTATGGACTCTCTCTATATCTCTATCTCTTTTCCAGTCACTTTGAAATAGGGCATACTTTGATATTTTTAATATCTAGGTATTGTTCTTGTACCTCAGTTTCGCTGGTTGTTGATGCATATAATTTGTTTTCATTTTATGATGTTATATTAAAGTTATTGCCCCGAATTATTTCAGATCTTTGGCAAAGAGGATTATCCCTCTACTATTTGAACAAGTATACTTCTATCTTTTATTTATGCAGTTGTTTGCTAATTATTAATCAACTAAAGTATTATTATTTGTTTCTTTATTCCTTTATATGTGTATGTATTTTCTCCAAATCTATACCTTTTCATTCAGAAAAAAAAAAACTCAAAAGTCTTTATTAGGTGTATGTTTATTATATAGGTTTGAAGAGGGAGCAGAGCAATTTAGGTTAGATGTTGCAGCGAACCCTAATGACACTGAAGAGTCTATTTGGTGTTTTTTGTGCGAGGCTCAAATTTATGGGGTTGATAATGCAAGAAAACAATTTTTGGAGGCAAGTCCATTAATGATTTTATAATGTTTTATCTTCATTTTTTTTAGAAAATGGGCCCCTCTGTAGATTTATACAATATCATGATCAATGTCATTATACTTCTCCTTTATTGGTTGTAATCTATATGGTTAAATCGTAAAATATGTATATTTTTCTTTGGTGAAAAATTATTAATATTTGAAGAATGCATTCCTACCAATTTGACATGTATGTCTAGAGTGATTATAGAATTTAGAATATACATACGTTGACCATAATCTGAAATTTTTATACCAAATATATAATATTATAATTACTATTTGGAAAGTGAAGAAACATATATGACGGTGATTTTCAACTTGAGTTACATAAATATAATAATTGGTCAAGTCTTATTTTATTGCACAACTTAATATAACAGAAAGCAAATATATATATGTATATTTTTTATTTTTTAATTAAAGTTAAATTTAAATTTCCTTAGGTTGGTATAGATTCAAGGCCAGTAATGCGTGAAGCATATCTTTTGTTCAAAGATGGAGGGGACCCTAAAAAGGTGCTACAATTCTTTTATCAATTTACCACTAATTATTTTTTAGGAACATTCTACTACTAATTTAAATGAATAATTATGTTTTTGTTTTTATTTCAAAGAAAGTGATAAAGAACCTCATGTAGTCAAACATGCATTTTCATATATTTTTCAAACCATTTCACTTCGTCACTTTGTACGTAGAGATTAATGAGTGGTAAAAAAAGGTATTGTCCATTTTATGAGAAAATGAATTTAAGTGGGTAGTGTTGTACATAATATTTTTCGTGTCATTTTTTGAAAGAAAAAACGAGGGAAGGGTTATACATAATGTTTGATATTTTCACTTCTGTAGGGATATGCATAATAATATTCATATTTTCCAGGGTAAGGTGAAAATTATTTGTTAATTTTATGTTTTTTCATTATTAATGTAATATTTCATTATTTTTGCTAGTTTGTATCAAAATTCTCAAGAGGCAGAGAGAGTGAGTTGTTTTATGCTTCTCTATATGCTGGCCTTTATTATGAATCTCAGGTGCTTTATTTATATAAATTAATAGTAAAATGAACCTCTTTTCACCCTTCAATGTGCAATTAAGCAAAGATTATTTTTTTTTCCTCAAATTATCCTCAATTTTATTTCATTAAGGCTAAATTAGCCACAGTTTTAACATGCCGAAGTAGTACAAAAATCCTTTGTAATAATCCTTAATTTAAACATTTATTTCGTTTTTCAAGCTCTAATACTTCAGATCATTTATTTAGTTTGAATTGGTTCTATTTTTTTTTCAATATAGAAGGACATGGATTCCTCGAAATTTCATATGGTGGAAGCATGCAATTCTCTATATGGTTCAAGGTATGAAGTCTAATATGGAACCAGGAACTTATTATATAAATTGCATACAAAAGAATAACCAATAATAAATTCATATTAGAATAATAACTCTCTTTTGGGTTTTTAGCTCGGATGACTACATGGCAGCACTCGCCAAGGTTCATTGTCTTTGCCGTAATTGGAGCTTGAGCTGAGTGAAAGAGTTATTTCTAGGTTTTGTGAATACTCATTAAAGTGAGTCATTTATGCAAGATGCCCTGATTTTTTTTATTCAAAGTTTACATGAATAAACACACTAATCAGAACGGAAAAGATCCAAGGAGATGCTTAGGCTTAATTTCCTGGCCAATAAAAATAGGAGTGGTTTAGACCACAAAAGATGCAGTGTATGAAAATATCACATTTTGGATATGAATATATCATTTTAAAGATAATGTAACCAAAATTCATACACATTAATTAGAAATAAAATAATTCGTGTTATAATTCAAAATATTTTAAAATAGTACCACATTTAAAATTTGTGATTAAAATTTTAGACACCAAAGTAAAAGGAAACAATCAAATGATTCCAATGAGTTCTTGTTGCTTCTATTAGAGAAAAATCACATTAATTAAGTGGATGCACATGAAGACAACAATTGTCTACCAAATTAAATTGCTGATGCGAATAGTCTAGTGGATTATCATTCATACAGGCTCCCATAGGGGTCGTCATATCTATAAGCACCAACAAATCATTCTTATATATTTTTGTTTCTTCTAATATCTCAATAAACTAAGCCATTTAAATGATTTCCAACGTTTTTCATGTAAATACATATGATAGGTAACCACAAATACAGAACTCAAAAGTTTTAATCAATTCTTGATATATTTTGCTTGAAATGTATGTATTATGTAAGTCTATTGGCATGGATACACAAACAAGAAATAATTGAGGTACACTGGTCCATCAGCTTTTGAAACAAGATATAAGCAGGTGCAATCATATTTGCATGAGAGGCATAGTACTCATGAATACTTTAGATAGTTTTGCATGAGAGACATATATGCATGATGCATATTGTTCATGAACTCTGAAGCTAGTTTTGCATGAGAGAGATACGCCGTGCTTCCTTTGTCAGCTTCAGGGGCACTCATTTTTTTTATGATTCGTAAAAATAGATTAAAAATAATATAGATTAAAAAAAATTGAAATACAGTTTATAAACATCTCAAGCATGTGTTCAGTCCTGCTAACAAAACCACAAAGAAAAGATACAAAAATGAACAAAATCAGTACCGCTGCCATTTTGTCCCACAAAATCAAAATGTTATTTTTATAGAAAAAAATGTCACCCTCTCTCTCGATCTTGCTATGCATATAATACAAAATGATATATTAACAAGATAAGGCGTTCAATGATTGTGCATACAATGCAAAATGATATATTACACACAACACAACATATTATGTTAACAAGTGCATACAATTTATTATGTTCCATATAACATCCGTCAGTTGAATATTCCCTAGAAGGAGAAAGGAACATCTTGTTGGAAAACCTGAAATAGTAGTTACGAGTGCATTTCCCCAAAAGTCCCAATTAGCACACAATAGTGCAATTTGTTCTAAAGTCGACCTAAACTTAACCTCATTTTGCCTCAAATAAACCTCAATAAGCAATTAAAGCTCAATATTAACCCAAAATAACCTCAAAAAATGTAAAATTAGCCTCTTTTCACCCTAGGGCCTAGGATGTGCAATTAAGCAACATTTAAGTATGTTTTTTTCTTGATTTGCCTTCAATGTATTTCATTAAGACTCAACTTACCCCCAAGTACTAACCCGCCAAAGTAGTTCAGAAAATCCTCTTAGTAATCCTTAATTTAAATATTTATTTTCTTTTTCAAGCCCTAATATTTCAGATCCATTTACTTAGTTTGAGTTTATTTTGTCCTATTTTTTCCAATACAGAAGGACATGGATTCTGCGATTCATATGGTATTATATGGTTCAAGGTATGACTATGAAGTCTAATATGCAACTATAAATTGTTTACAAAAGAATAAAATGACTTGCAACTTATTATGCAATTCTTTATACTTCATTTATATTATAATTATGTTAATAATAAGTTACCGTAATTGGAGCTTGAGCTGAGAGAGTTATTTATGACTTTTGAATCAATTACGTAAGATGCCCTGCTTTTTGTATATTCAAATCTTACATGAATAAGCACACAAATCATTAAAGAAAGATCCAAGCCAATGCTCAGGCTTAATTTCTTTGTGAATAAAAATAAGAATGGTTCTGACTAAAAAGATGCGACAACCCAAAAAAACACCACCTTTGGATATGAATATCATTTTAAAGATAAAAATATGCAACAAAAATTCAAATAGACATGGATTAGAATAAAACAATTAATATCACACTTTAACTTGGCACTACATTGAAGGAGTTACTACCTTTCTTTGAATACTAGCTTGATTAATGACGGATGCTTGATCCGAAAGAAAAAGACTGATAACAAATACTCGATGCCACGCGACTACCTAATTCTTCATTCCATTTTCCAGAAGAATAGTAGCACACCAACGATCTGATCTGATCTGATCTGGAGTCAATCCTCAACAATGGTTCTTTAGCAGAACGCGTGTATGGGTTTAGAACGCGTGTATGGGAAATGAAACTGCACCGGAAAACATATGAATGGAAACGTTTCGAATTCTCTCAAGAAACTTGGTGAAAAGGGGTGCTTTGGATTGGGAATAAGAGCTAGTCAGAGGGTTGGCAGAGGGAAAGGAAATAGAAAATAGGGATGCCTACATCAAATCAATTGATTCGTCATGGTAGAGAAGAAAAATGGCGCACGGACCGTACTCGAGCTTTGGATCAATGTCCTCAAAAGCAAGGAGTATGCATGCGTGTTTCGACGAGAACACCGAAAAAACCAAATTCAGCTCTACATAAGATAGCCAAAGTAAGGTTGAGCAATCGACAAGATATATTTGCTTACATTCCAGGCGAAGGTCATAATTTGCAGGAACATTCTATAGTCTTAGTCAGAGGTGGTAGAGTGAAAGATTTGCCAGGTAGTTGCGGAGTCAAGGATTTGCTGGGAATTCCGGATCGCAGAAGGGGAAGATCCAAATATGGTGCAGAAAGACCTAAATCGAAATGAATGGAAGATGCCTCTGGTTTTGTGATCGGTAAACCGTCTCTAGAATTGCTGTTTTTTCTGGTTCTGCTTCCACTCCGCTCTTTAGAAATTTGTTACTAAAATTTAGGCATCATTTTAAAAGAATAAAATAAATGATTCCAATTGAGTTTTTGTTGATTCTACTACTAAAAAATCACATTCGCTAGGTGGATGCTCATGAAGATAACAAATTGTCTACCAAATTAAATTGCATATGCGAATAGTCTAGTGGATTATCATTTATATTGACTCCCATGGGGGTCGATATCTATATGCACCAACAAATCATTCTTATTTATTTTTATTTCCTCTAATATCTCAATAAACTATGCTATTAAAATGATTTTCAACATTTTTCATTTAAATACATTGATAGGCAACCACAAATACAGAACTCAAAATTTTTTATTCACTTCTTGACTTTTTTTGCTTGAAATGTATGTAAAAATATTGACATGGATACACAAACAAGAAATAATCAAGGGAACTGCTCCATCAGCTATTGCAACAAGATATAAGCTGGTGCAATCATATTTGAATGAGAGGGGCATCTTATGCATGAACTATGAAGCTAGTTTTGCATGGAGAGATACGTCTGCTTCTTTCGTGAGCTTCAGGGGGACACTCAATTTTTTTATGATTCGTAAAAATAGATTAAAGAATATATAGATTAAAATAATAGGGACCTGATATATCATGATTCACTGTAGCTCGTCGAAATCATGATAACAACAAAAGAATATATTAAATCAGTATATACAAATTCCAAAAGTAAAAAATGCATGAAGAATAAAACAATATATAGAACAACAAAAACAGTATATAGAAAAAAAATAATATATTGAAAAGTGAAAAAACAATATATATACCATCTCTCGTGATTCCGCGTGTTACGGTTGCCGTCGTGGTATCATATTTCCCAAAAAGATAAGCAAGTGTTCAGTCCTGCCTTCTAACAAAACCACAAAGAAAAGATCCATACAAATGTTTCAGTGGAAAGGAAATTCATATCACTGCCATTTTGGCCCACAAAATCATGATGTTTTTTCATAAATAATAAATCTTCCTCTCGAAATAAAGAAAAAAATTCCAACAAATTTATATTTGATGATTTTAACATTAAAAATAAAATATTTCATTAAGAATTATAATTTTTTAAAGAAGAAAAGAAAAATGATTTATATTTTAATTAGTGAACTCTTCATTAACTATTAGTATTAATAATTGAACATAACTTTGCACAATGATTCATTGAAACCACCTGATTAAGAACTGATTGTCACAAATAAACTCACAACGGTTCTCACTAAATCGGGTATGGAACACAAAACACCAATTCAACCAATCATATACTTATGTTTTAATAACCACATAAATATTGCCATAAAATATCAATAAATTTTAGAAAATGAATGGCTAAGATTTGACGAAAAAATTGATCTAACGGTCGACATAAAAATGATTATGTGGCCTTTTGAGAAGACTCAAAAGTAGGTGAAAAATAAGGGGTTGGGGTTAATTATAATATTTTAATTTCGAACTCCTTTGGTTATATTATATACGTGAGAGCCATTAGAAACTAAACTATATATAGGCCGAATCTTGTTTTTCTCATTATAATTTTCTAATTTCTGGGCCGGGCTCCGAATTTAAGCTGTTATAAACGGGAGGCCGTAAATAATTAAATAAATTCATTATAATAATCATTAAGTAAAATCATTGTTCTATCCATGATTTCTTCCAAATGAAGCAAATAATAGACTATGAAATGAAAACAAATTATTGCACTAAAACTTTGTGATTAACTTGAAACAGCTCAATTCGCTTGTTTCAATGAAAAGATATTATCGACTATATCGAATCATCATGTGTAATTTGAGTTTCAAGCACATCATATATCAAATATTATTTCACATAATGACAATATACACACAACACTAGTTTTGATACCTGCACTTCTAATTTTTAGATAAGAGCAAACTCATATCCCTCTTTGAATCAACATCATTATCATAATAATAAAACTAGAAGTAATGACTAAATTTAATAAGTCATATTTATTAGGGAGTTTTCTAATATAACATTTATCTAGAAAATAATATAAATAGAACGAATAGTCCAGTGAATTAAGGATTATCACGTGGTGACACCAAATCATGGTGAATATATCAATAGTTGTAAATAATTGTTTCTTATTTTTATTTCCTCCAAGATCTCACAAAATTTTCCCATTTAAATGATTTTGACAAAAAAAAAATTGTTTAAATGCATATGATATGAAAGATACCACAAATATATAACTCAATATAGAAAACAATTAATTTATTCACTTGATATGAATACACAAACAAGAAAGAGAAATAAGATCAGGCACTGGTCCATCTGCCCTTGCAACAAGGTATTATAGTAAACTTATGCAATCATATTTGCATGAGAGGCATATTATTCATTAAGCAAGGTTTGCATGAGAGATAGGCATGCTTTTTCTTGTGAGCTTTACAGCCACTTAATTATTTTCTTTATATAATATCTAAAGATATTCATTTTTTTTTTCTTTTGAAAAATATATTATATAAACCTCTCAGCCTGAAACATGTATTCAGTCCTCCCTTTCAAAAAAACCAAAATCTAAAGATCCATACTTAAGGCAATGAAATGAGCCACAAAACTATCATTTTTAACCAACAAACTACTAATTTATGTAAATAAATACTTCATTTTGAATTTAAAATTGGGAGCTGATACTGTGCGATGGGTACTGTAGCGATCATGTAGCGACGAATATAAAAACTAAAAAACAAACATATAAACTGAAAACAAATAGTATATAAAAAATTCATTCAGTAAAACAATATATATTTTAAAAAATGAAAACATTATATAAAAACATATAAATTGAAAACAAACCGTATATAAAAATTCATTCGGTAAACAACATATATTTAAAAAAATGAAAACAGTATATAACATATATAGAAACGCGAGAAAACAATATATAATTTCAATCCGTCGCTACAGGATCACTATGGTACCCCATCATGACTTTCCATTTCCCTGTAAAACTCACAATGCATACGAAAAGCGCATACAATTTCTCAAGTGCCAAATAGTATGAACTCAATTGGATAAAAAAAGAGTGATTCACGCAAATATAAAATTATAAATATTCAGCATTATATAGAAAAACAGAACACTTTTCAAGTTTAGCCCAAGGACCAAAATCTCAACACCAAACGCAAGATAAATAGCATTTTCTATTTTATACAACACATCATAAATAGTCACCTTAACTTGCTAAATATTTCTGATAAACAACCTTATTCACTAGCCATATTTTCTAAAAAAATATAAAATAAATTAAATGACAGATGATTCATCAGGCTGTCCTATTTTCTTTACCACCATTTCATAGACCCGGTCCACCTTGCCCGGTTCCATTCTGAAGAAACAATGTGCATCTGATTTTTTCAGGATTGTGCCTTTGAATATTTCATGTACCATTACTTCTTGCATTTTCAAATAGTGCACTGGTAATATGCGATACTGACAGCACAGCTGATGTTCCTGTAAAAAATAAAATTATAATTATAAATATAGGGGAAAATGTAAAATTAAATTTGATTGGCCTGAGTTTACAACAACTTTATCACAACAAAAAGGGAATTTCTTGTTCACACTAGAAAACCTGAAATTACAGTTAACAATATATTTCCCCAAATTTAGACCCAATTAGCCCATAGTAGTGCAATTTATGCTCAAATAACCTAAAATTAACCTCACTTGCCTCAATTTAACCTCACCAATGCAACTAGAGCCAAATATTTACCCAAAGTAGCATAACAGTATGCCAATTAAATGCTAAAAAGGAGGAATTGCACTTATTAAATCAGCACTATCCAATTCAATCAAGTCCCAATTTAACCCTCAATTAAGCCTAAAAATAACAGTTTATCCCCAATTTTTCAACTGTCCGATTAAACACCAATTTTAACCCAATTAACTGCAATTAAGCACCACAAGGATAAAACTAGGTCTTCATACCTGTCCAGAACCAGATATTTATACTTCATAACCAAATATAAAACCCCAAAATCTCGAATCAAACACCCAACAACAAAATCCAACATTCATTCTTACACTCGCGCTCAGCAAATCGGCGCCCTGCAATCCCGTCATATCCCACTCGTCCCACGCTGACCTGGCGCATCCGACAGACCCCGATCCAGACGGCGAGTCCAGACCCTTCTTCGCATCGAGAACCGTGCTGCGCGGGCTCCCGCTGTCCGAATCGCCTCCGCTCTTCACGATGCTCGGCCTCTTTGTTGAAAGAGGTCTGGATTTTAGGGTTTCGATTTGCTGTTGCTTGCGTTTTTGGTCGATGTAGGCTTTGGCTTCGCCCAGCGTGTTGCATCCGTTCGAGCGGGCTTCCTGGAATTGAAAAGGTTGAGGGATGTTTGATTTTAATGGGGGTAGTTGGGAAATGTTGTGATTAAGACTAATTGAACTTAAATTGTGTAATTGGTTCTCAATTGAGATTTACTTGGCCTCTACTAACACAATTTAGTCTCAAGTATGCAATTACGGACAAAACAACAAGGTAAAAGTTACGGGATATTAAATGGGGGCATTTGGAAAATATTGTAATTAAGCTTCGATCGACCTTAAATTTCGTAATTAGATCTTAGTGCTTAACATGATTTTAAATCTTAATTCTGCAATTACAGACAAAAAAATTAAGATGATAAAATGAATAAAAAAAGGCTTAAAAGTATATAATTGAAACTATATGAGAGGGCGTTTTAGTAAATGCAGCCAATCATATAGTTGCAACTATATGAAACTGAAATCCTTACGACATATGTTCTCAGTACAAATATACTGAAATACAAAATACAAGTTTATATTGACACATAACACGACCAAAACAGTCGACACTAAAATCCCCTTCCTGCAACTTCAAAAAAGAATATAATAAAAAAAAAAAAAAAAAAAAAAATGAAATTCTCTTTGAAAAAAAACTCACAAATAAACCCAAAAACTGAAATTATCACAAATACTCTTAAATTTATGAAATTTTGACATTAAAAAAAGCAACAATTAAATATTCCAACCTGGAGTTCTTGAATTTTCTTGCGGGTTCTTTGCTCCCCTATAACGCACTTAATTAAGGCGCCGTGCTCTTCAGGAGAGAGAAAGCGCATGAAGGGCTTGTACTTATTGTACAGTTCCTTTTCATCGCTGGACATCTCCAGTTCCAGTGGACTCGGGTACAACAGGTTCCTCTCCAGTACGAAATCCTTCCTCCTCTTCCTCTCGTCCAACCTGTTTTATATGATCAAAAAAGTATATCGTAAGTCTAGTTAGAAGTGAACAGTACCAACTTTCTTTCATGAACTAGGAAGATATAAATTCCAAGCAAAATCTATATCAAAAGTTTTAACAAATCAACCCTAAACCAACAACAATAAGGATTGCAACAAATAAATCCAAAAAAAATACCATGTCACAAAAAAAAAAAAAACTCAAACGATATATTCACCACATCCGTACCAAATTAGGTACACTAAAAAGAATCCCAAAATTAGCCCATTAATCCATTTTACACCTTAATTAGCCCTCAATTATGCAATTAATGTCAAACTAAACCTCATTACCTCAATATACCTCAACTCGACACTCAATTCAACCCATTTTATCCCAACTATTCTCCCCATTAATTTCAATTTAAAGCAAAACCCCAAACCCACCAACTAACTAACTGACCTCGACAAATAAATCCTAAGAACCCTTAATTTAATCTCCCTCTCGGCGTCGGTGTCGGTATCTTTAAAGTCCATCTCGGCGAGGGCCTGCTCGGCGTTGTTGTCATACTCGGGGTCGAACTCCAGCCGCTTTGCGTTGAACCCGCTCAGCTCCGCCATCGACGGCCCCTCCTCGCTCGAGAACTTCGGCTTCTTCACCCCGATGCTCCTGTCCACCACTTGCGTTTCTGGGAAAATAAAGGAGAAGATTTTAGTGTTCTACGTGAAATAATTTATTTATTTATTTTGGGGATTTTTTTTGGTAATTTTGGCATTTTACTGGAATATTAAGACTGATTTGGCGTAAATTGAGGTAATATGAGATTTAAGTTGAGGTAAAAAAAAAATTAAGAGTTAATTGGGTTAAATGGATCTAATTGAAGTGATTGGGAATTTTGGCTTTTTTACTCAGATAATCCTATCAACTAAATGCGCATCTGGGGAGGAGAAGACTTTTAGTATTGTGCCTGTGCATTAAAAGTTTACTATTAAGATTTATGTCACGAACTTGGGTAGTTCGCAGCTCGATTTAGTGTCGGATTGGCAGAGTTGGGGGCGAAACCAGGGTTCAGATGTGGATTTCGGTATCTTTTTGTGTTTTTAGGGTTTAGTTGTATGCAAGCTCTGAAGACCAAAATGGATACATTACAACTCTTTACCTCTATTTATAGAGGAACACAATAACCAAGTAGGTAACTCCAAATAACTGCATACTAACCACTTAGATAACTCCACACTAACTCTAAATAACTACACAATAACTACTACGACTCTAATTACTAAACATCCCCAATACATACCCGACTTCCTACCTTAATTTCCTACTTGACTCATAATCGACACATCAAAATATCTCCACATTTAATACTCTCTAATACTACAAGAGTCGTAACAATTTAATTGGGTTAAATGGATCATAATTGAAGCAATTGACAATGTTTGGCTTTTTCACTCCAATACTCCTATCTACATGCGCATCTGGCATAAAAATTGTAGTATTGTAGGTGTAATAACTTTTTCTTTTTCTTTTTTTTCTTTTTTTTTTTGGATTTTTTTTTGTAATTTTGGAATCTCAACTGGAATATTAGGATTCTTTTGGCATGAAATTGAGGAAAAATGAGATTGAGGTAAAAAAACAGGAGTTAATTGGTAGTGATTGAGAATTTTGGCTTTTTTTGCTCCAGTACTCCTATCAACATGCGCATTTGGTACAATAAATGTATAAAAGTTTTCAGTACTGTACATGTAATAATTTAAGAATTTTGTATCTTTGTTTTGGTTTCTTTTATGTAATTTTATATTGGTATCTTCACCTGATTATTAAGTGTTCTTAACATTAAATTGAGGCATAGTGAGAGTATCAGGACTTTTCATTTTGTACCTTCTAATTTTGGCAAATCAGATGCATCTTTTAACTGTCCAATGTTTGATGCTTTCTTATTCGCACCTGCAAAAAGCGGAAGTAATTGATTAAAAACTTAAAATATTGATATTTTCGTGCTTCGATTCAGGAAAATTAGCGGTCAGCCCAAAAGAAGTACTTATAGACTAAATTAATTGTTAAGATAAAGATAGTATATTAATATAAAGTATTTGCTTCCTTCATTCCTTGAATTATAGAAAGTGATGTTCACAAAAGTATATAATATCAACCACAAATTATTATTAAAAATAATATAATAGATTTATTACTAGAAATTAGGTGAGAGGGTGACCGGCCCGGCAAGGCATCTCCGCCAGAATCTTCAAGTCTAGGAACATAATGATAAAAAAAATATATATAAGATTATTTGGTATGAATCTCAAAATGACATACAAATAAACAAATAAATAAACCAAGAGTTGAGAAACACATCTTAGTTTAAAACAATATTCAAAGTTTGATTTTGCAGCATTAATTACTTTTGTATGGTATATAGATGGGTTTGAGAATATTTCTCAGAAAATTTGGGATCTACACGGTATGAATAAAGAAAAGTTGAACAAAATCGTAAGTTCAAAATCACATTATAAGAGGGGTAAGAGATAAAAATCCAATAAATTGATTGTCAATGTCATATATCATATAAATGGATAAAATTAGATCTAACTACTTTTAGCATGGAGATATACGAGGCAAACTTATCCCAAAAATAGAAAACATACCTAAATGAATAAAAATGACTCTAAATGTTAAATATCATATCTAAATGGATAAAATTAGATTTGACTATTTTTAGCACGGAGAGATATGAGGCAAATTTATCCCAAAAATAGAAAGAAAGCATACTTGAACTCTAGATGGACAAAACAGACACTCTAAATGTCAAATATCATATCTATCTAAATGCATAAAATTAGTATTAAGACTAATTAATCCCAAAATAGGAAACCTACTTAATCCTAGATGGAGAAAAAGGAGACTCAGCCTTCATTGTTGTGTCACCAAGCATTGATAAACCTGCAAAAATGAAAAATAGCGAGTTATGAAACAAGAAATATACAAAAGAATAAGATTACATAAAATACATACGTATTTTTTTCTTTCAACGTACTTTTTTTATTTTAATGTAAAATAACATAAGAAAACAAGTTGAATTTTATGTTATGTAAAGAAATCTTTGAAAAAGTAATTAATCTCGGAACAGAGCTTGTAAAATCAGTCATCAAATACAGTAAAGCAACATTAAAATTAGTACAAATATTAAGTGAAAAAGAATTATCTAAAAAAAGACGAACCTCTCTTAGCCTCACCTTGAACTTTAGCCATAGCAAGAAGCTCTTTTCTATTTTTACCATTAACACGAGACATATCCTAAAAACAAAAAATACAACAATTTTTTTTTAATTCTGACATATGCTCATTTGAGCTCAAAAACCCTAGCTATACATTAAAACTACATAAGACACCAATCATTTAGGTTATTTTATCTATATCCTATTAAAATTTGCATTGGATTGGGCAACAAAGAAGCAAAAAAAATATAAAAAATAATAAATAACTTCGCATTATTATTGATCTTTATTCTTCCTATATATATATAAATAGAGAGAGAGAGAGAGAGAGAGAGAGAGAGTACAGGTAAAGGATAACAAGGAGAGTTCATATAAGCAGTATCATAATGCTCGATACATTGATCTTTATTCTTCGTGCCAACATGCTCTGCCACCTCAGTCCAGTTCCCGAGTCCGTACATTTCTATTCCCTTTTTTCAAATAAAAATAATAAGTGCCATTTTGTTTTTGACATTACAATTTATATATAATGAGTTGTTAATTAATTAAAGATGTACCTCAAGAAGAAGAATCTCTTCATCTGCATTCCAATCAGCGCAAATAAGCGGAAACGAGAGATTGTCCTGTCATGAAATACAAGTACTTCAATTAAATATAATTTGAAAACCTAAAATTATTTTTCAATCATGGCCCTAAAATTAGAAAATCTTAAATTATCACATATTTCAGTGAGGAAATATTAAAATAAACTATATCAAATTGAAAAGTATTTGAGTACCATAAACCCAATAAAATGTTCAACATTATAATATTAAAATAATCTACATCAAGTAGAAAAGTATTTTGAGTACCATAAATCCATTAAAAAATTAAATGCAACAATTATAATATTAAAACAATCCATATCAACTTGAAAAGTATTTTGAGTGCCATAAAATCCATTAAAATCCTGAACGCAACAATCATAATATTAAAATAATCCTATCAAGTTGACAAGTATTTGAGTACCACAAAATCCAATAAAACCCTAAACCCAACAATCATAACATTAAAACAATCCATATCAAATTTTGAGTACCATAACGCGGTACAGATGATTGCTCTTGTGAGGAGTAACAACGAAATTTCAATATTTTACGTTGGTATACAAGGAAATTTACCCACTATCCAAAATTCCAACACACCAACTATATAATAACAACAGTAATAATAATATATAATAATAAATTAATAATAAAGCAATTAATATTAAGTTTTAAAATATTTTCAGTACCATAACGCGGTAGGGATGATTGTTCTTGTGAGGAGTCACCTCAGCTCCAACAGAGAAGCACTCAACACACAGATCAAAATCAGGGCATTTGGAGCATTTAATGCGGATTTTTCCAGATATGTCCTTGTTGCAGTAATTGCAGTGGTACAGCGCCTTTTTCCCATCGCTTCCCCCTTGGCCTAAAAAAAATTAAATTAAATTAAAAAGGAAAATTGGGGTTTAGATGGTATTGTTTGGAATTGGAGATAGTTTTTATATGAAATAGGGAGTAAGTTTGTTAAGAACTAACTAACCACTTGACATATTTTCTAAGGCGTCACCGCTTGAGGCTACTCTCCTTCTTTTTGACCTAATAAACCAAAAAATAATATTTAATAAAAAATAATAATAATTCCACTTTCAGTAAGGTATTCTAATTTTCCCAATTGTGTAATTAAGCCCCAATATAACACAAATAAGGCATCAATTGTAGAAATAAGTTTCAATTGATCCTCAGTTATGCAATAAAGCTCAAAATCTCACAATTCAAGCAAAATTACTCAAATTAACACCAAACAGGACTAAAGAAAGAAAAATGAAATAAAAGGGAGAAATTTTAGTCAAAACAGTTCCAAAACATACCGGTACCAAACATGAGATAAATGGTACGAAAATAAGAAATTTTAGTACTTAAATTAACCCCAATTTCTACAGTGTTACATGATTCTCTAATCATTAATTACTCCAAAGAATTATTTAAAAATCTGATAATATTATTATGATAATAAGAACACTGTAATTCAGCTGGTATTTCCACTTACAGTATGCTTCACTTAAAAATTATCAATTCTTGTTATTTGCTCATAATTCTACTAAACTACAACTAACAACAAGAAAACCCAATTATATTTATTTTCCTAAAAAAATAAGTTAAAAATCCAGCTCAATCACTGACACCGAAACCAACTATCCATCTTCAAATCTCAATCCTAGAGTAATAAACAGAGAAAGAAACTACCTCTGAGTGGTCTCATCATCCCCTGAGTTAGGGACGCCTCTGGACCGCCCCATGGCCAAGAAACCCTAACCCTAGCCCCTCTCAAACCCTAACCCTAGATCTACTTCCTTCCTCTCAACCGACGAACCCGCCTTATCCGAAACCTTAACCAGCGAATCGCGCGGAAACCTAATTCAAACCGAAACCCTAACCCTAGAAGATCAGTTCGCGTCCTCCGGCGACGTGGGAGCTGAGATCTGCGGCGCACGTGCCGCGTCGGGGTATTGACAGCGGATAAGAGGGAAAATAATTTATGGAAGACATACTCTCTAGTCACTGATTTTTGGCCCCACTCTTATTTCAGAAGGAATAAATCAATATAAATGAGCCACTCTACCTTGTGGTTAAGTACTAATGTTTATTTATCATTTTTTTTTTTTTTTTTTTTGAGAAGTGTTTATTATCATTTTTTGCATTAATGGAATTATGATTTGATCCATGTATTATTAATTTTGATATTTAAGTATTTAAATTAGCAAATTATATGGTCTGCATAAGTTTAGTTTAAGTTGACCAGTGATTTTTCATAAGTATTTTTTTTATGGATATGAAAATTAGAGTTTAAAAGTCAAGAAAAAAAAAGAAAATTGATTAAGAAGATAGGGGAAATTTTAAATGAATACTTTCATTAGACCGTGAGTGGTTCGGTTGGGTTCCGAATAAACCGAATTGTTTGAACATCCATAACTAGAATAAAACAAGTGAAATTTGCAGCAAGAACTAATACTAAAATTTAAAATTTACAACTTCATCGTCAAATTCTTTTAAAGAAAAGTTTAAACAAAGAGTCGTCTCTTTTAAGAACTTATATATACATGAAAGTTAGGTGGCGATATTATTTTTTGCGTACGCCGACTCAAAACACATTATTTAAAAAAAAGCAGAAAATGATTCAATCTCATATGGCCCCGTTTGGATGTGAGATAAGGAAGGGAATAAGCAACTTATTCTCTTATACCTTGCCAAACACTATCAAAAGTTTGAGGAATAAAGAGGTGTAATAGGTATAAGCTTATACCAACCATTAGGTGGTATAAGATTACTCCAACTCTTATACCTTAGTTTATTCCGAAAATATCCTCACTTTAAGTTGTTTTATTTTTTTGTTAGCTCTACTTCTAACTACATTTAATTTAATATATATATATATATACATATTAATATTTAACTTATATATTATCGTTATAGTATTATTATATTAATAAAATAATATTTTAATTTTAATTAATTAATTAATATTAATTATTATATAATTAATCATAATCTAAGTAAATAAATAATATATAAAATAAGTCATAAATAATTGTAGTAATAATTAATACATAACAATATCATTAGTAATAATATTCATATATAAATTATAATTTAAAAATAAAAATTAAATATAAAATAATACCAGTAATTAAGTATATTTAACTTTTAATTTCATTAAATAATAAATATATTTAATTATAGTTTTAGCTTAATATAATATAATATAATTAACTTAATATTATTTAATTTAACTATTCAATTTATATAATATTATAAATAAAATAATAAATTTTTAATTAAATAACATACTAAATTATTAATTGAATAACATTTTAAATTATTAAGTAATAATTCTTGTTAAAAATTGATTTAATATATCATTTAAAATAACTTTACAATACATTAATTTAATATAAATATTAATTATATTCTAAAATACTAATAATTTAAAATATAAATGAATATCATAATTTTATACAAATTTATAAGTGTTAAATCTTTCATTTTACTTATCATGTTGTAATATAAGGGCATTTTGGTCATTATAAATTATTACATTTTTAAATTCAACACTATCCTCTTTCATATTCTTATCATCTTGCCAAACATCATTCTAAAATTGAGGAATAAGAAGGAATAAGTCCTTACGCCTAGATTAAATTACACCTCTCTTATCCCACATCCAAACGGAGCCATAGAGTTAGAATATTTAATAATACTTGATTAAATCTTTTCTCTCATCTAAACAAACAATTTTTCAATAAATCTCGATTTTTCCTTGTCTCATAAAAACTCACCTTTTAGAAAGTAATATCTTGACTTCATTTCTTTCCTCCCACTAATCTACTTATAATGTATTCCTAAATTTTTTTTGTTGAAGGGGAAGAAATGGGGGCGAAAAAGAGGAATGACATATTTTTTTGAGCATGAGTTATTTCAATTCTTTTGTCTTCTTCATATCCCAAAATAAAATTTGTAACCTTTCATACTTGAAGGAGAAGATTTTTCCCCTCATCTTCCCTCTTGCTCTAATAAAAATTCTGGAGCCAAGTAAATATTTTCTTCCTCTCCCGTCTTTTCTCTTCATTCATCTTTCCTCCTCGGGAGCACACCCTAAAATTCTAAAGAATTGAAAGAAAAAAATTTCGAATTGCAAATATGGAAGTGCATCGCATTCCTATCACATTCTTCTCTTTCTTTCCTTTGGCGTTCTTCCTCTATTTTTTACTCTCTCATCTTTCTCATCTTCCTCACCCCCAATTTCTCTCCTAAAACATAAAACCAGCCCTAACCATCAAGCCAAAAAAGAAAAGAGGGGAGAGGCGGCGAAGAGTTCAAAAAGATCCAAAGATTATAAAATGAATGATGAATAAGCATAAGGTAAAGTAGCTTACTTGTTGATTGTCTTGTTCTTTGTTGTCAGTGTGAACAATCATCGCCGCCTAGTCACCCGCACCGCCGCCCTTCGATCCCTTTTTAGTAATTTCACTCCACCTTCTTGTGTGGATTTTGTGTTAAAAGGTGAATGATATAATGTTTCGATGAGATATTTTAGGCAATATGTTTACTATAAATAAAATTTAATCAATAATTAATTTTTTATGAATCTCGATATTTTTGAATTGTCTTTATTCAATGAATTAATGTATATCTTCTCTGTATTTTTATTTATTTATTTCCGACTCCATTAATGTACTCATGCTAAAATGCTTGTTGAATTTTTGTAGTTTGATTCTTTTTTTTTTTTCATGCAAAGAGCATTTTACCAATTTGATACAATAATCTAGATGATATGTTGAGAGACCTAATTATGTTTGTAACCTAGATTATGATTTAGTGATGGTTCTATGATTTAGGTCAAATATTTGTAACCTAGAGTCATGTATTTTCAAGGTTGATAAGGACAACACATTTGAGGCTTTAGGGATGCACTTGGCGGAATATTCAGTCATGGTAACAAATGGTTGCAGCCGGAATACCCAAAGTAAATCCACCCGAATTCGAGATTCGTTCAAATTCTCCAATATAATCAAAGTGCTTAGACATGCGAACCCTAACTTGTTTTAATTATGAAAATATCTGGTACTATTGTCATCTTCCTTAATCCACTTGTGTCTGGCTCTTTATCCTGAATAGCTCTCCATCAACTGAATTATATTATTTAGTCTGCTTTTAATAATGTTTTTGTGTCATTTTTCTAAAGAGACATGATATGTCATGATCCACTGTAGCATGCTAAAGTCATGATAACAATATATATAGCGTGCTAACAGTATAATAACAATATATACAATTTATTTTTTGTAACAATATATATACAAACAGTAAAAATAATATATAAAAAATAAAATAATACATTAAAATAGTATATACAAATAATAATACCTAAACTTTCAAAGTCAAAACCCCATGTAACAGAGAAAAAAGAACCTAAATAACAATCATATTTTTATAACAATTTTTTTATGCCCCCTTGTTACCCAAAAAATCAACCCATATTGATAATTCTTTATTTATATCATACACTTCCACGAGTGCATCCTTTTTTATCAAATTGCGTTGAGGGTAAAACCCGTCATAACCCATTAACCCAACTTGTTGATCAAGTTGATTTGAGGGTAAAACCCATTGTAGAGGCGCATTATAATTAGTAATTACAAGTGAATTTTTTTTATATTTTTCTATTCATGTTATTCTGATATTTAGATATACTTATTCATATTTCTATTTGTTACTTACAATACAATATTCTTCTCCGGTATAAAAAATGTACTAAGCTCCATTTAAATATAATTGAATAACAGAATAATTAAGTGCATCTTTCCAAATAATCTTATCTTGACAAAATATACTTTCCAGATAGTTATTCTTCCAACTAATTATGATATGTGAAATAATAAAGAATAAATCTAGTTTTTCTTCCAACTATACCTTATGCATCCAAGCTCCAAAGTAAGTAATAATTGAGTTCTTTTTAATTTTTTTCAGAATATTTTGATTTTTTTAAAAAAAAAGTGATTCAATATAATTAAATTACCACAATTTAAAATTTCCTAATTCACACATAAATATATTAAAACATAAGACATCTGACTTACCATTTTGGGTGTACAGATGTGTCTGCTTAGCAGCACTCAAGAGGTAATAAATAGTATTAACTTCATGATTAGTAAATCAGTCAGATTCTCTTCATAAGAACGTTAGAACATACCCACTGAGTGTATTGAATACTACTAACCCTTTGTTAATTGGGAGAAATAATTTGACAGTTTTATCCATCAAAATAGCAATTTCAATATTTAAATAATTATCATAATTTTCTCGAATATATTTTATAAGATTAAAAAAAATCAAAACAGCTATTTATATTTAATTTTTTTCCCTCGAATGAATTTCAGAAGCCTCAAAATAGCTATCTATATTTAAATAATTTTTTCCTCGAATTAATTTCAGGAGCACAAAACATCTGTTCATCATTAAACAACTATAATATAATTTTTTTATCAAATAAATTTCAGGAGAAAACAATCCAGTGATTAATTGAACAAATTTCAAATAAATTGAACACTAACCGTTACTAAGTATAATTTGTTTTATCAAAATAGCTATCTGTATTTAAATAATTACAATTTCTTTTATCAAATAAATTAAATAAATTTCAAGTGAAAACAACAGAATAGTGATTAATTGAACAAATTTCAAATAATAAATTGAATACTAACCGTTTTGATCATTCGGATTGCCAGCGTGGCAGGGTCTCACCGACTTACTCTGAATATGACCGTTGAATCCCAATCTTATAAGTAAGCGACCATAAGCTCCCCGACCGAACAACAAACCTTCCATTTCTTCCTTAGTTAAAACCTTTGAGCGAAGCTCTCTTCTTTCTTTCCTGCTCGTTAGAAGAGAAGAAACTGTTTCGTTTTGTATGGTAATGTCATCGTCGTTAGAAGAAACTCTCATCTGACGTGCGCCGCTGCTCCGTCCAGGCGATTTTGGCAACGCAGATCGGATTTTGATCGGTTGTAAGGTTTAGATACTCTTTTACCTCTCGTTCCTGCTTTAATTCATAAATGACGAGTTCTGTTTTCTCTTTGTAGGGTTCTGGCGGAGGATCGGAGGAGCAGATCTGTTACAAGAAGGCGTTTGGAGTCGAGGCGCTTTTTACAGGACATCCTTATACGCGGATCTAATTAATTCAGAGGCGTAAGTTCTATTTGATCTCTTTTCTTTTGTTTTTTTAGATCTGGACTATAATGTTCTTTCGTTGATTTTCTCTCTCTGTAATCTGAGTTTGGTTGATTTTGTTACTCTGTGCTTGGACGATGTTTGCTTGATTTTGGATTTTTTCTTCTTCTGAATTTCAATTTAAAATATGTTACGATTGCATTGATTTTCAATTGGTTTATTACTTTGCATTTTTTAGTTCCTTTTATTGATTTTAGTTCTTGAAATCAACAAATTACATCATTCTAACATTTTCATTTATCAATTTTAGGTGAAGGAGAAAGACACGGTCTCTCTTGTTCAGTTCTCTGTTTCTTGGAGCAAGCACTGGTCATTTTCAAAACTCAATTTCAGAAACAAATTATTGCTACATTAAATCTTCAAAACATCACAAAATAAATTCAAAATACTGAAATGGTTTTATGTTTTGCCTATTTCAGGAAGAATTTGATATTCATTCCTACCCGACTTTCAAGGCCTTCTTTGACGGTGAAGAGTTTGCAAAATCCAAAGGTATGATTTGTAAACAAATGAATTATTCCCCTTTTTTTGTTGCTTTTCGGTCGAGTTATTAAGCGCATGTTATTAGTTTTCATAATTTATTTTCAATTGAGTATGCATTGGGCAAAAATGGCGAAAAAACAAAAAAGTTCAAAGACCATATAAACACTTAGTTGTCTTGAATTTGTGTGTTCAATTTCTTTTTTATTTACTGATGAATGATATTTCATTAGATATAGGGGAATTTGATTTCACTAGATATTTTCATTATTTTCATTTCTTTTTTTATGACAGACGACATAGCACTGATATTCCAAAGCATGCTTTCCAGTATTTTCATTTTTTTTTTACTTAATTAGTTTTTTTTTTTCAAATTTTGATACATTCATTTGTTCTGAAGTAGTAGAATAATTTAATGAACATAATTATCGTATTCTTTAACTATAATAATAAAAATATCATCTAAATATTTTTTTTTTGTTACCTTAAACATAAATGTGTTCTCTACTTCTTAGTTTGTTTTTTATTATGGTAAATCATTACGGTAAATCTTATATTACTTAATTTAAGATGATTTTATTTTCAAGTTGTAAGGTCATCAAAGGTACTTTTAACCTTATTTAAAAACACCACACAACTAGACGCTGCTGCTATGTCATTTTCAGATATAATTGGAGTTGAATTTTTTTGAAGAGGCTTGTGGTATAGGTATTTTTATTCTTATTCTTACTAATATTATTCTAATTAATAAATTATTTAATCTCTATATATAATATAGAAATCATAATTTTGAACCTATTTTAATTTCAGGAGTTGATGTTTCACTCGTAAAGCCAACTTGGACATGATGATATCATCATTTATATTTAAGGTCATTTAGGTCAATCATCATCATCATCATCATCATCATCATCATCATCATTTAGGTCTAGTTCTTTTAAGGTCTTCACATTTAGGGTCATTTAGGGTTTTTAGTTCATGATCATCATTTAGGTCTTAGGGTCTTTTAGTGGATCATTTAAGGGTCATCATCATCATCATACCATCTGTTGTGGGCCCCGCCAATCAGGTAATTCATATTTTTATTTATTTTTAATTTATTTATTCCAAAAATATACTTGTTTTTAGTTTATAACTTAAAATTGATAAAATTTCGGGCTTGTGATTTTTATTTCCAGATTTGGGAACAAATACATGAAGTTGCACCAAACATCCGTACAATCATTCGCAAGATGACCGAAAATCTCATCGTTTTATGAATGGACCTGGTGCGGGCTGGTGCACCACACCGAACTCCCGCCTCTTTCAATAGAAATGCACTTCTTATTAGTTATGTTTTATTTGAAATTTTTTCTTTTGAAGTTTCTTTCTTGGTTGAAGGATCTATTTAGTATGGTCTATGGAAGGGTGTGTGGACTAGTGCCGGGCTGGCAAGGTGCGCCATGTGTCATGATGGGATATGCCGTGCAATGTAAAGTTAATTTCTAATTTATTTTTATTATTAAAAAAAATTAATGAATAAGATATAAGATAAATCTAATTGTATATATTTTTTTTGTTTTACAGCCAAGTCATGCGCTTATTATCCACGAGATTTTCAACCCAATTTGATGTCGTTTCATGATGGGATACGCTGTGCAATGTAAAGTTAATTTCTAATTTATTTTTATTATTAAAAAAATAAAAATTAATTAATTAATGAAATATAAGATAAATCTAATTATATATATATTTTTCGTTTTGCAGCCAAGTATGCGCTTATTATCCATCGAGATCTTCAACCCAATTTGATGTTGTTACTAAACCGAAGAGATTCGGTCACAAAGCCAACTTGGATATATGCTGTCATCATCATCATCATCACTTAGGGTTTAGGGTCATTATCATTTAGGTCTAGGTTCATTGAGTTTAGGTTCATTTAAGGTCATCGCATTTAGGGTCATTTAGGGTTTTAGGTCATATGGGTCATCATCGTCATTTAGGTTTTTGAGTGTTTTATGGTTCAATCATCATCGTCATAACCACTAAAAGGTAATAAAATTATCATCTTTATACCATTAAGAAAAATAAGACAATTATGCATTTAATTTTTATATAATTTGAAACTAATTCCATGCTTTCTACAGGTGACCACAATAACTATGACCTCTTGTTGATGAATCTCATAAGAGGAACCATCTGATGCTGCTTATTAATCTCACCAGCAAGAACTCATTGTTCAAGTTGCAAGCTGTATAAAAGAGATAAGTCTAAACTTTTCTTCTTCTTTGTATTCTCAAATATAAGTGCAAAAATCCATTTCTTTATATTCTCAAATAATTTTATTATTTTGTTATCGTGACAGGTTGCGACCAAGTACCTTACAAATGCTCTTTTCATTCGTCCTGTTTAGTTGTTTAGTCAGTTCTATCGTCTCATCAAAATTCAAATGTACTTTTGAACTTAAAAGATTCTTGATTAAAAAATTAAAATTTTTTAATAAAATATTCATTTAATCTTCTATTTTTTTTCAGATTGAAAATACCGCACAACTAGTTGCTGCTTCAACTTTTTTGACTACTATTGGGCATGAATTTCTGGACATAATTTTTTTTTTTAAGAGGCATGTTGTATAGGTATGCTTAATCTTACTCATATTTATTCTAATTAATAAATAAATAAATAAATCTGTGTATATAATATAGAAATCGTAATTTTGAAACTTTTTTTTAATTTCAGGAGTTGAAGTTTCGGTCAAAAAGCCAATTTGGGCATGATGTCATCATGGCCATCATTTATGTTTAGGTTCATTTAGGTCATCATCATCATCATTTAGGTTTAGGTTTTTTAGGGTAATCACATTTAGGGTCATTTAGGGTTTTTAGGTCATGGTCATCATTTAGGTTTTAGGGTCTTTTAGTGGGTCATTTAAGGGTCATCATCATCATTACAGCTGGTGTGGGCCCCATCAATCAGGTAGTTTGTTTATTTATTTATTTTTAATCAATTTATCCAAAAATATACTTGTTTTTATTTTGTAACTTAAAATTAATAAAATTACGGACTTGTGATTTTTTTTTTCCAGAATTGGGGACAAATACATCCGTACAAGCAGCAGCATATATACATCTGGTGCACCACGTCAATCAGGTAGTTCGTTTATTTATTCATTTTTAATCAATTTATCCAAAAATATACTTGTTTTTATTTTGTAACTTACAATTAATAAAATTACGGACTTGTGATTTTTTTTTTCCAGATTTGGGGACAAATACATCCGTACAAGCAGCAGCGTATATACATCTGGTGCACCACACCAAACTCCCAACTCTTCCACTAGCAATGCACTTCCTTAGGAATATAAATTAATTACTATAATTAATTAATTCCAAACATATACTTGTTTTTAGTTTAATATAATTACGGACTTGTGATTTTCTTTTTTTTCTCTCAGATTTGGGGACAACTACAAGAAGTTGCACCAAACATCAGTATAACCAGCATTGTATCCAATAAGAGTCACAAACCGATCGAATCCCAACATTTTACGCACCAAAGACGGTCTATGTCGATTTTGAAAGATAATTTATGAAGGTATTTTTTGATTATTTTATATTTAATTAATTTTTATTATTTAAATACTATTATTTTTTATAATTTTAAGGTTCACGTCGGGATACTTTTGAGCGATGGAAGTATTTGGAGAGCTCACAACATCATCATCATTTGTATTGTTCAGGGTCATTTGGTCAATCGCATTTAGGGTCGTTTAGAGTTATCATCATCATTCAGGGTTTAGAGGGTCATCATATTCATAGGGTCATTTAGGATCGTCATTTTTAGGGTTTGGGACATTTAGGGTCGTCATCATCATGATTTAGGGTCTTTTAGGATCCTTTCCATCTCTTCAGACGACTCTTCTTCTCAAGCAAGGTCTCTCTTTTTTTTTCTCCACGAATTTTGAATTTAATAATTTTTTTTTTCAATTTGGGATGTTTAATGTTTTTTATTTTTGTTTTTCACAGTCCTTGGGTTATGGCTTGTGTTGCTGGCTGTTTGTTTTGTGATACTTGTATTTGGCTCTTCTTCTCAGTAAGTCTTTAATTTCTAATTTTTTTTTTCATTACTTTTTAATAACCAGTAAGTGGATTTTTCAATAAAATGACCAATTTGCCCCTTGCTGGGTTTCTTGTTAGGATGAATTTTTAAAGACGTGAGAAGAAAGAAAGGAGATTCCGTCCCATCAAATTCCCTTTATTTAATCGAGCTTCTCAAACTGGTATGATCCATTAAACTTTTCAAATTCCAAACTTTTTAAATTTGAATTTTGATTTGCTAATTATTGGAGTATTTTATTTTTTCCAGAAAGAATTCACACCAAAGAGGATCAGTCATTAGAGTAAGTTTCTTTTTTTCTATAATTTTTTTAGCAAACTTAATTTCAAGTCTTGTACTTACTACTTTTATTTTGTTGTGCAGTGACAACAAGTGGTGAAAAAGGGCATGCACGCGCAAGTCAACTGGGACATAATGCCATCATTATTATCATATAGGTCTAGGGTCATTTAGGTCATCATCATCATTTAAGTTTAGGGCATTTTAAGGTCATCACATTTACGGTTTTAGGTTATTTGGGGTCATGTTAATCATTTAGGTTCTAGAGTCTTTTAGCGGGCCATTTAGGGTCATCATCATCATCATTTATGCCTCATACTAGTTCTTCTACTTCTCGATGCACGAGGTATCAATTTAATTGCAAATTTCACTTTACTTTTATTATTGTTATTATTATAATAATACTTTATATGTCAACATTCTAACTTCATCTATATTTTACATTTAGGTCCTTGCATTTCAATGACAGATGCAAACGGCCAAGTCTCCAAACCAGCATAGAAAAATACGAAACTAAGACCCGGATCAAACTCCCTCTGATCAGAAAATCAAGTCAGTTAACTATACCATCTGCAAGTGCTACCTCAACATATGTAACATAGGTTGCTATGTTTACATACGTTTACTTTATTTAATATTATTTACATTTTATTTATATTTATATGTTGTGAAATGTGAATTTCAGGGTTCGTGTGACTGGACCCGGAACAAAAAGGGGTGATCAAAACTGAGAGGATGTCAAGATTGTAGGCCTCATGCAATGCAAGTAAGCCTTTTTGTTTTTTCTATTTTTTTTTTCTTTAATTTGGGATCCACTTTCAATTTTCGAAACCTTAAATAAAACTTCTTTTTTAATTTGGGATCCACTTTTAATTCCCGACAGTAGCGGTGCTAGTGAGTTTTATTTATTTATATTTATAATTTTCTTATATATTACTTTACAATATATCAAGTCCTCGGAGGCACGAGCCTCTGAATATTCGACATAAAAATTAAGAAGCTCCGACAGAACCATTTTCTGAAATATTTATAATAATAACTATTTTTGTTGAATAAATGATTCAATTCTTTGTATATTTTCTGCAAACTCAGCGAGTGTAGAATTGGGTTTCCAATCTGGGGCATTTTATATCATTTTGTAATTATTAGTTTATTAATCAAAAAGGGGCATTTTTACAAAAGGGGCATTTTGTAAGGTTTTTGTACCCATACGAAACAGGGAAAGTCATTTTTTATTACCACAAAAGGGGCATTTTTAAATCATTTTAATATAGCCAAACACAAGTATCTCTTGCTTCATTCGGCTGGCTGGTTCGGCAGGCTGGCCCGCTTGGCTGGCTCGGCTGACTGGATGGGTCGGCTGGATGGGTCGGCTAGACTGGCTCGGCTTGCTGGCTCGGCTGGATGGGTGGGTCGGCTAGACTGGCTCGGCTGGACTGGCTCGGCTGGTTGGCTCGGCTGGCTGGGTCGGGTCGGCTGGTTCGGCTGGGTCAGCTGGCTGGGTCGGCTCGGCTGGCTGGTTTGGCTTGCTGGCTCAGTTGGTTTGGCTAGACTGGCTCAGTTGGTTGGCTAGACTGGCTTGGCTTGCTGGGTCGGCTAGACTGGCTTGGCTGGTTGGCTAGACTGGCTCGGCTTGCTGGGTCGGCTGGCTCAGCTGGTTGGCTCAGCTGGTTGGGCCGGCTGGCTAGACTGGCTCAGCTGGTTGGGTCGGCTGGCTAGACTGGCTCGGCTTGCTGGCTCGGCTGGTGGGTCGGCTGGCTCGGCTGGTTGGGTCTCTCAGCTGGTTGGGTCGGCTGGCTCAGCTAGCTTGGTCGGCTTGCCAGTTGGCTCGGCTAGCTGGCTGTCTGGTTCAGCTCGAGCTGGCTGGCTCGGTTGGCTGGCTGGCTGGCTGGTTTTCTTTTCGTAATAAAGGTGTAGAGACGCTTATTCTCTTACTCATATCCTAATTAATAATTGAAATAATCTGTGTTTATAATATAAAAATTGTAATTTTGAAACTTTTTTATTAATGTTTACAATATAATTAGTAAAATAAAATAAAATATGACAGACAAAATTTTGTTAATTAGTAAATAAAATAAAATCTAAAAGATTAAAGAGTGAAGGAATGATGAAATTAGTTGAATATTTAATAATTTAATGTGAAGCCGGAGTCAGCAAAATGCTTGTCAGATGCTTTCCTGCTTTGGCACAATTTTGCAACATAATATTCCTCAAATTTAAATTATCTTTAAATTTCTTAAATTTATATTTAAATCTCTTTTCTTTCTTTAATCAGACCGTGCTTATATATTTGTCCTTTGTTACAAGCGCGTGTGTGTTGTCTGCATTAAAGGTACTTATGTAAATACATTTATATTTAAGTATTTTTACAATTTTCCTTACCAAAATTAGGTGCTTGGTGAAATATTTGATTATGTATAATTATTTTTTTGTCCAACAAGGTGGTGCATTGGGACGAAATGATGCAGAAAATGAAGAAAGAATTCATGGTGAATTTTTTGTTCAACAAGATGCATTGGTAAAGATGGAAAGATAATTTAGGGAGGTACCGGGCACAACATCATAATCATTTATGTTGTTTCGAGTCATTCAGTCATCGCATTTAGAATCATTTAGAGTAATCATAATTTAGGGGTCATTTAGTCATCGCATTTAGGGTCATCATCATTTTTAGGTTTTTAGGTCTTTTAGGGTTCATCATCATTACGGTTTTAGAGTCCTTCCATCTCCTCAGACGACTCTTCTCAGGCAAGGTTTCTCTTTCTTGCACGAATTCAGAATATTTAATTTAATTATTTTAGCAAATTATTTTATTTCAATTAGGATGTTAAATTTTTTTAATTTTTGTGTTTCACAGTCCCTGAAATATGGCTTGTATTGCTGAGTCCCTGAAATTATGGCTTGTATTGCTGGAAGATTGCTATGCGATAATTGTATTTTTCAATACAATTAGTAAGTGGATTTTTCAATAATTAGTAAGTGGATTTTTTTAATAAAATGACCAATTTGCCCTTTGATGAGTTTCTTGTTAGGCAAGCTATCTTTGACGGAACCTTCAAAGACTGAACTTGAGAAGAAATGAAATTCCGCCACATCAAAATCCCCTCTGTCCCAGCATATCGAGCTTCTGAAATTGGTACGAGCCATTAAACTTTTCAAATTCCAAATATTTAAATTTGAATTTTGAAATCAGTTGTCTAATATGGTATTTTCATGGAAATGATTGACAAGATGATGCAATGCTATTTTGGCTCCTTCAAGACAAGACTGAATTGGGAGAAGAAAGAAAGAAGTGCATTCTATCCCCATCAAACGCCCTCTACGTACCAGCACGTATACCGTTGGTGGTATGATCCATTAAATATTTCAAAAAATAAACCTTTGCAATTTGAATTTTGATTTGCTAATCATTTGAGTATTATTATTTTCCAGAGGGAATTCACTCCAAGGAGGGTACTACTCAAAAGCAAGTTGAAATTGTCTGGAAGCTGATGGCTTAACCTGTCATCTTGAATTTGAAGAGTTTTCTATTTTTTGTAGCAACTTATTTCAAATCTTTTTTATGTTATTTTTGTTGTGTAGCTAGAGGCAGTGCGTGACTCTTGACAACAAGTGGTCAAAAAGGGAGTCGCATGGAAGCCAACTTGGACATAATGTCATCATCATCATCATATAAGTCTCGGTTCATTTAGGTCGTCATCATTTAGGTTTAGGGCTTTTTAGGGTCATCACATTTAGGGTTTTAGGTCAGACAAACTCATGATGTTTTAGGGTCTTTTAGTGGGCCATTTAGGGTTATCATCATTTATGCTTTCCTTCCCCAAGCAAGTTCTTCTACTTCTCGATTCGCTTGGTATCAACTTAATTGCAAATTTCACTTTACTTATATTCATTATTATTAATAAAAATTCTTTACATCTCATAAACTCTCTAAATTCGTCTACATTTTTGTTCAGGTCCTTGCTTGGCCCATGAGACCCAAAGTACTTGAATTTCATTCCAATCAAAAGCCGTGTCCTGTATATAAATTTGCAATTCAACTTTAGAGTTTGTTGGATTTTCTTCTTTTCTGGGGGTTACTTTGCAATTTTCCAAAATCTCTAAGTCGAGTAGAATGGACCTTCAATGATATCATAATCTCACCTATTTTCTCCACTGGTACATCATTTCGTACCATTGGGTGTAGTACTCCTCATTTCGGTTATTTTAGTCTCATATGAATTTTCCGAGTTCGACGCTGGATTTTTGTGACAATTCAAGTGAATTTCTGATTTTTCTTCTCTTTTAGAGCCGCATATTATGCGATTTCCCCTTTTTTTTTCATTTTTATGTCCATTTACCGGTAGTAATACTGTGGATAATGTTCGGAAATTTCCTCTCTTTTAGAGTCTTTTACGCAATTTTTGGAATTTCATTTTTTCCAAGGACCCTAAAGCAGCAATTGTGTCGCGCGCAACTGCGCTCACTCTTGTGCATAATTCCCGATTTGTTTTTAGTTTTAGCCTTTAGGTTAGGTTTTTTAAGTAATTTGATGTGATTAGTTGCACTTGATTAGAAGATGAAACCAGGATAAATATAAAAATTGTAAATAAAAATAATGGCTGCCCACAATTGTGCAATTAAGCCTCAATTTTCGTGAAATTTAACTCTAAACAAACCAAAGAAACAAAATAAAAGAGCAATAAATTGAAAAAACTAAGAAGTTTAAGTCAATAGCTGAAACCCATTTATTTTAAATTAATAACATTTTATTACCAATCCCCAAATTTGCAATTTATTCCAATCAATTTAGCCTCAATTTTCCTGAAATTTAATTCTGAACAGGCCAAAGAAACAAAATAAAAAAACAATAAATTGAAAAAACTAAGAAGTTTAAGCCAATAGCTGAAACCCATTTATTTTAGATTACTAACATTTTATTACCAGTCCCCAAATTTGCAAATCCAATCAATCGTGCAATTAAGCCTCAATTTAACCTTACTTCCCTTAAAACTTTTCAACCAAGCATTTAGTTAAACCCGTTTAATCAAACTCCTAACCTTACTTTTCCAGTAAGGGGGCTTTAGGGATGCATTTTGTTACACCCTGGAACCAAATAGTGGAAAAGAGGGGCTAGTTGATTAGTCACATCTTGAGTAGTGAATGAAAATTGGAGTTACTTAATAAGCTAGTGCGTTAACTACTAGCACCAACCAAATTTAAGTCTTTTTCAGGACAATATAGTGTGGGCCTGAAGGTTGGGCTATGCCAGTTAATGTATTAGACTCTAACACATTTGGCGGAATGTTCAGGCATTGTAACAAACAACAAACGGTTGCAGCCTAAATACCCAAAGCAAAAGCCAACTGAGTTGAAGGGTCGTTCAAATTAACCAATACGATCAAAGTGCTTAGACATGTGAACCCCAACTTGTTTTTTCTTGTTGATGCATGCCTATGGAAAAAAATAAATCTAATATTGATGTTCATTTCTTTAATTCATTTGTGTTTGGCTCTTTGCCTCCAATAACTCTCCTCCAACTGATATCATTTAATCTGCTTTTTATGATGGTTTTGAGCCATTTTTCTAAATTTGTCAATGTTATCCTATCCTCTTTTTTATCCAACCACTGCAATATATATTTACAATGCTAATTATGTTCTATTGTTCAATTGTGTTTCTTTTTATATTTTTATCTCACTAAATTAATTTGTTGCCTAGAGAGATAGCTTCTTCAAATTGAATGATTTTGTTGTATTTGATTGAGTGGATTGAAGGTGAGTGGTGACCCATAATGATGTTATAAGCTTCCTGGTTTTTAATCTAATAAATTTAAATTTCTTATAAATTGGGAAAGAAATCTGGCTATTGAATTGGACCACGTGAATGTTTTACTTTTTGAGTGATGGATTTATAAGATTAAACTTAGAAATGAGACCTCTAAATTTCTGGAAATCATCCCAATCTCTTCCATTACCCCCTTGAAAGAAAACTTGGCATCCTAATTCCATGACATCCTTGGTTTCCCATGCAAAACTTTGACTCAAAACTGTGTAAAAAAACAAGAGCGACATATCAAGGACATCAAAGTGCACCAACTGAATGCGAACAAGAGAACATCTGGAAATGTGTTAAACAAGCTGAATTTCAAAATTGGTGCAAAGGAAGTGTTAGGAGAAAAAGATGAAAAATTTGTAGATTTTTATGACAAACTTAATCGCTCGTGTTATCATTACATTGACATACTCATCCATCAAGCTTACACAACCCATATCACAACTCAGTAAGCAATAATAATACCTAGACTTTCAAAGTCAAAAACCCCATGGCGCAGAAAAAGAGAACCTAAATAACAAACATATTTTTGTAACAAAAATTTTCTATGCCCTTCGTTGCCAAAAAAATCAACCCATATGCATTTTCTTTATTTATATTTATACATTTCTACCAGTAAATCCTATTTGATCAAATTCAGTTGAGGATAAAACCCGTTATGACCCATTAAACCAACTTGTTGATCAAGTTGATTCGAGGGTAAAACCCATTGTAGAGGCCCTACCTAAGTTTCACAACAAACGAAGCAGTACAACCTTTCCCTATTCCTTCACTTTCTACCCATATTTGGCCTTCCATCAGGCCAACAAACCTGAAATATATTTTTTTAATTATTGGGATTTTTACAACGATTTCAAAATAATTAAAAAAAGAAAGAATTGTTTTACCGTACCTCTTACAAACAGCAAGTCCAAGTCCGGTACCTTGTCCATGTGTAAATTTGGTAAAAATATTAGGTAAATCTTGAGGATCAATACCACAACCCGTATCTTTCACCTACAACAGTATTCATTTAGTTATTCATGTTCTTTTTTCAATTAAAATAAATAAAAAATAATGTTCAAAACAAACCTGAACATGCAAGAAGAAACTGCCATCGGTCGGTACCGGGTTCAAACCCGACCCATTAACAGAGACATTAACGGAAATCTGACCCTCTTTTGTGAATTTAATTGCATTTCCAGCAAGATTTAGGATAGTTTGTACCAGCCTTTTCTCATCTCCAATTGCAGTTAGTGGTACATTAGGCGACAAGTTAAGATACACTGATAGCTTTTTTAAGGCTGATATTGGCTTTATCAAGTTAATTACCTACAAGAAAAAATAAAATATATCATTACTAAATGATGTACTCAGCAATTTGGTATGTGTAGTTGGCTTTAGTTTATTTCATTAAATTATTAGGAAGATCTTTTTAGTTGGATTTATAATTGTATGTAAATTTTTTTATATTTAATTACTATTTGACTTATTTATTTACTTTAAGATGTTGCATTATGTGTTGTAATTGTACTTATTAGGGTTTCCTAATTGAATTTATATTTGTACGCATTTATTTCTTTATTTATTCGATAATTATTAGAGTTTACAATTGAATTTACACGTCTATAAACTCTTCAAATCATTTATACAGAAAAAACATATATAAAAAGCAGATTAACACTCACATCTCTAAAAGTAGCATGAAGATTAAACGGCGCCGCTTCAAGCTTAAAGCTCCCATCCTCCAGTTTACTCAAATCCAGCACATCATCAATCAACCTCGTCAATAAATTCGAGCTCTTGAGCACCGTCTCCACAATCAGCCTCTGATCCGCGTTCAACTCACTTTCTAACAAGAACGCTGACGTGGCGACGATGGTCTCGAGCGGGGCCCGCAGCTCCTGGTTCATGACGGATAAGAAGTCGTTGCGGGCCCGGATCGCCAGCTCAGCATCCTGCCTCGCCCGGTCGAGGGCCAGGTTTTGGGCCATCAGGAGGTCCCGGGCCCGCATGGATTCTTCTAGGATGGCTGCGTGAGATAGAGCAACAGCTACCTGGAAAGGAAATAGTGATTGTTATTAATTTTTGTTTGTTTGTTTGTTGGTTGGTTGGTTTAATTGTTATTATTTAATAATTTGTTGTTATTTGTTAAGACTTGTTTGGGGAAGGAAGTATATTTTGCAGGAATGATAAGTGGCATTTACAGTGGGCGGCATGGTCTTTTACAAAAAAAATGCTGAATTTAGGATAAATCAAGGCTAATTTGGGAAATTTATGAAGTATTGGATCTTAAGAGCTAAGTGAAGCATAATTGTACATGAGTGTTATTAAGGCTAAATGAGATTAAATTGAGGGTGTAACACACATCTAATTTGTAAGAGTTTAATTTGGGAAAGTTGCTATTGAAAAAAATAAAATTTGGGAAAATTGCACAATTGAGAGCAAATTGGGGCTAATTTAGGTCATCAAATCAAGGTTAGGTCACACAATCGAGACCTAATTGAAGACTAAATTTGGTTAAACTAAATACTTCCAGCATCTGTAACGTGCCAACTACAAATCACACGTATTCGCCTAACCCAAATCCTCGAAACAAAAACAAAAATCAAAACCAAAACCAAAAACCAATCAACTAATCACCAACAAAACCCAAACTCAACCGACCTGATCCGCCACAACCGCGAGCAATTCCAACTCATGCATCCGCCACTTCCTCACACAATTATTCGGCAACACCAAAACCATGATCCCATAACTCCACTCCACCCAATCCCTAAACCCTAAACCCTAAGCAAACCTTAAAAATAAAAAAACAATCCAAACCAACAAACCTGGTCCGCCACAACCTCAACCAATTCCAACTCATGCATCCGCCACTTTCTCGCGCAATCATTCGGCAGCACCAAAACCATAATCCCATAACTCCACTCTACCCAATCATTCGCCTCGAAATTCATCAAATGCAAAACCGGGACCCGCACAGCCACGACTTCAGGGGGCGCGTACCGGCCCGCCGTGCTGGTGCCCGTCAGGCCCACTAACGGGTTCGTGTGCGGCACGGGCACCGCCCCAGGTAAACCTTAAACCCTAAACCCTAAAAACAAAAAAAATCCAAACCAACAAACCTGATCAGCGACAACTTCGACGAGCTCCAACTCATGCATTCTCCACTTTCTCGCACAATCATTCGGCAGCACCAAAACCATGATCCCATAACTCCTCTCCACCCAATCATTCGCCTCGAAATTCATCAAATGCAAAACCGGCACCCTTACAGCCACGACTTCAGGGGGCGCGTACCGGCCGGCCGTGCTGGTGCCGGTGGGTCCTACTAAAGGGCTCATGTGGGGGACGGGGACTGCGCGGTTGGTGCTGAAGACGCGGGTGACGACGGGGAGCGAGATGGGCACGGTGGAGCCGAGGGAGGATTTGTTGTGGAGCGAGTGGGAGAGGTGGAGGTGCATACCCGTACCTGAAAGAGAAGAATATTTATATTTGTAGGTTTAAGGGATGTTACTTTATGTAAATTGATGCTACTTTATGTACTTTTAATTGATTAAAAGTTGTAGTTTGTTAGGTTAAATTAGTTGTTGGGATTGTTTGGTTATTTTTAGTAGTCGATGATGTTGACATAAGCTATCCGGCCTTGGATTCCAAGCCATATGTTTAGAATATGTTGATACTTCATTTAAGTTCTTGTATAATTATACCTTTAAATAGAAATTTCGTTTACTTACATAGCTAGATTGAACTACCAGTAAAACTTGAATTAAAACACTTCAGTCTCTTCATTCATTAAATCTGGGTTGTTGTATTGAATCAGAATGTCGCTCAGTCACAAAAAATGAGACAGTACCAGTACATATAAATTGTTCTATTTATTTATTTATTAAAGTACCGGTACGAGAAGGCATCCAAACGAAGCACTCGGCCAAATCCAGCGTCCTTCCCAGCTCGACCAAAGTTGTATGCAGGATCGTGTGTCGGTCGAGCGTGCTTCGGATTTCGTGCGTCAGCATCCGCACGTGCCGTCCCGTTTCCTCTTGCGTTCTTATTATACCTGTTTAGTTTAGGAAAAAAAATACAAAGGGCTAAGAGTTGGTAAAAATGGGTTGAGTGTTAACTTGTTGGCTTTGGTTTGTCCTATTTTCCATGATTAAAGGGAAAATAAGGTTGAATTGAGGCTTAGTTGTAAAATTTTGGGAGTGGTATATGTATAGTTATTATTGCTTTCTTATGTGTATTCCTACTTTGGTTTCTCTCTCTCTCTCTCTCTCTCTCTCTCTCTCTCTCTCTCTCTCTCTATATATATATATATATATATATATATATATATATATATATATATATATATATAAGGTTAGGACATCGATTAAATGGGTTTAATTACACTCTCTATTGAAAATTAGGGAAATTTGAGGTTAAATTGAGGCTTAATTAATTACACCATCTAATCAAGTACAAAACTAATCACATCAAATATTCCAAAAAAAAAAAAAACTAAAAACAAGAACCAAAAAACTTACCCATTTCTCTATCAAGTTCCTCAGCCTTATTCTTGAGAAACAGCTCTCTCGTTTTGACGCTCAGCAAATCAGGAATTATATGCACAAGAGTGAGCGCAGTCGCGCACGACACAATTGCAGTGGAGACTTTCGCGATGGCCAGAATGAATTCTATGGATTTAGAATGGATTGTGAATGTCCATAGAGTTATCAAGTGAGTCGCCCCACAAAGGACTATGAATGCTCCGAATTGTATAAGCACCCATCTGTGATATAAAGATAGAAAATTAGTTCTAAGAAGGAAATTGCATAAGCACATATCAATGAGATGGAAATATAAAAGGTTTAGTTTGGTTTTTTAATTCATTTATAACACCCCAAAACACAAAAAGTAAATAAATAAATAAACAAATAAATAAAGAAGGAAATAATTAAAAAAACTTATTTGACTAATATTGGACCAGTATTTATCAGCGTCACTCGAGTGCATAAAAATTAAACTCTAAAAAAGAAAAAGAAATTCTGCAGTTTGTTTGTCAAGATATTGCGCTCTACCATATTGACCCAATTAAATTTCAAATTCATTTGATTATGATTCCAATTTAAAACACACCTGTATGGAAAGAAAGCTGATTTCTTTACAAAGTAGATTAGTTCCAAAGGGATGGAAAAATATGCCAAAGCAATGAAGAAATCAGATATGTATTGGTATTTGGTCAGCAGGTCATCTCCATACCATACCGGCTCGATGCAATCACAGCCGTCCATTTATTTTCCTTCTAAAAATCCATCTAAAATTAAAAAAAAAAGATTTTAGGATCTACCAATTAGCAAAATATAATGATATGTTGAAATGAAAATATGGCTCTCCAATATTTTCTTCTCAAATTAGGGCTCAATTAAACCTAACCTGTGCAATTAAACCCAATTGAATCAAATTTTGCCTTAATAATCATATCTAGGTTTCGTACTTAACCCCATATTGAATCAATAATTGCCATGAAAAAATCACTAGCTGATACTTGAGGAACTGGAATAAAAAGAAAAAAAAAATACGCATGCTTTGTTTGACCTCAAATAAATAGAATTGTAAGTGCAAAAGCTGGAGTATTTCATATCTCAAGCTACGGTTCTGAGAATTGAATTGAATTGAGCCCACAATGCAACTCATAAATTATTTTTTGCTTGAACAGACAAAAATATCTGGATTTTACAGTGTAAAGAGTCTTCTAATAGTTTGTCTCAGTACATACTTAACAGTATATGATTGATTTGCTCACCTACTTCGAAGAACTAATCGGTATTTGATAGTCTGTTCACAAATCCCGTGCAAATATACAGATGAAAAAGAGGCTTGGATTTGAAATTTAATTTAATCGATCGGGCTTCAAATGAACTTCGATCAGAGCTCGAGAAGAGTTGACTCGCTGAAGCCCGGCTCGTTTATTGACTCAAAGCCAAAGATGCAATATTGTTATTAACTAAAAAGACCTTTGAAAGCTCAAGACAAATGATTTTTCTCACCTGAAGTAAAGGAAAACCAGGTGGGTCAGGTTCAGTTCAGTGATTCGTTTTTCATGTTAGTCTTTTGATATAGATAGATAATTAGAGAGAGATTGCTTCTTTTTGGAGATGGCTAAACCAGTTGAAAGCAAAAGCTTCTTATGCCCCGATTTTAATGGAAATGGATACAATCATATATACCCCTTTAAAGTTCCAAATAATATACAATCATAGCAATCCCCTATAGACTATAGTACACTACAATATATAATAATGTATTATGAAAGAATATATTCACTAATAAAACAATATATAGTACACTACAATATATAATAATGTATTATGAAATAATATATTCACTAATAAAATAATATATCGTAGCCGTTTTGGCTACAAATTCAAAAAAAAAAAATAAAACAATATATAGTAATAATACAACACTATATAACAGTAATAAAAATAATATTACAATGGTGAAATAGTTGATAATACATATCTATTAGAAATAGCATATAATTGTAATGAAATGATATCGGGACATAATAAAATGGAATATATATTGCATAATTAGTATATAGGTAGATTTTAATAGAAACTATGGAGACAACAACCCCCCATAAATTTTGTAGTAGTACTAGGAATAATCTCGCCATGTTATGAGTATTTGAAATTTATGATTAGTTAAAAATAAAATAATATATTATGATCAATGACTCATAGTTCATTTAATTGAGGAAGCATATTGGAAGCCAAAAGTTTATATATGGTTTGAATTTTTTATTAGCATCAAAACAATTCTTGCAAGAATCTTCATTCAATTTTTATTAGCATAAAAAAACATCTTCATTTAATAAAAAAAATATTTGTTCCATTGCAATATCATTTTGAATTGAATAAATAAATCTATTTAAAAAATAGCCATCCTAATATAATATTTTTTCTTATATGTGATGGGTCCATCAAAATTAATTAGTGTTTAAAAATATATTATAAAAATTTAATAACATATAAAAAATAATAAATAAGGCTTAGAGTATGATGGAGGGAGGTGAATCGTCTTAGAGTATGAGTTAATCGAAAAATCTTTCTTGAAAAAAACCATTCATTGCCCTATCACCTACATCAGTGATCATAATGCATGAGCCGCGAAAGAACCAACCTTTTATATCACGATATGTCGATACATATATAATTAAGCTTATGAGTTATGAAGCAATAGGTCCAATGTTGTATATCATTTTACAAACAAAAAAAATGAACCAAGTACCTGACTAAACTACATATTTCGTAATTTCGAGGCTAATTCTCTTGCTAAATGTGGTATTTAGGCTAATAATTATTTTTTTAAGTTGTTCCGTTAATGATCTTGATGAAACAGTTTTTTTTTTCTAATTAATCGTGTTTAAGACAACTAATTGGCTGAGATCGAAAAATTGAAAAAAAACTTATCCTGTAGGAAGGTATGACGAAAATATTAGATAATAAATTATTTTCAAAATCACGTTATTTGATGGATTATTTTCCAAACAAATACTATTTGGAACAAAAAAAGTCGAAGTGCTTTTTAGTACTCATAAATGGGTTCATGAATGTGTCACGTTCATGGCTGTGAGCAGTGTCGCATCTGTCACTCAAATAGTCAAATGGGTTGAATTTTCTTGAAAATTTTCGAAACCCCTTATATTTTCTGAATATTATGGACAAATTTGATCTTTTGAATAAATTGACATGAATTTTTGGAAGGATATACATGGAATTTCCCATACAAACTCCACCTTTTCAGCCATAGGTTACTCTCATGTTGCTTCGGTATTTGATAGACAAATTTGATATTTCAAAAAGTAAGTCTGAATTTAAAATTCTCAATCTGGACAAAAGAAACAATATACTCCTTTTTTTTTAAATGGTAATTGTTTATTTTATTAAAGCTCAGTAATCCCCTTACATTTTTTGTATATTAAAAAATAAATATTTAATGTAATAACTAACATATAATTAACAAAATAGACAATATATAATATTATTAAAACAATAAATCATTATATATATATTATAAATAGTATATTATAATATTATGTTTACAGTTTACTATATACAGTTTATTTTATTAGTACATGAATTATTATTTTAAGCATTTAGATTTTTTTAATATTAAAAACAAATAATTAAATATAACAACCAATTTTACAACAAAATCGACAAATATAAAGAATCACAGTCATTTCGTCGGTTTGATTGATACGGTTTGCTAAAACAAAATTATTAATAGTCCTTAATTTTAAAGAGTTCTCTCTTATCATATTGAGCCACATCACTCTTTAATCATGACCTTTGGATTGACATCATTGTTCAATCATGAACCTTGAATTAACAAATCTAATTATTGATATGTTGACACATATCATCTATGTACATCAAAATATTAATAGTTATTAATTTTAAAAAATTACCTCTCATCTCATTAAGTTTTATATGCATTTAATATTGACCATTAAATTAGATTATCTAAAGGTTAAGATTTAGTCACGTGCTATCTAAAACTCAAGATTTTCTTTAAAAAAAATTTCAAGATTCAATCTATATACATGTAAGGTGTAAACGGACAAAATATTATCCGACCAAACCGTATTTGTATATCAGCAAAAAAAAAAAAAAAAATTGTATCCGAATCAAAATTACTTGAATATTGATTAAGATAGTTTTATTCGGATAACTGATACTGATTCGTTATCAATTTGGCTCCTAAATACGAATATGAATAATATATGTATATGTATCCGGATAATTTGTTATTCGGATAGTATCCGTTTTCGGATATTTCACTCTATATAGACACGCACACACACACACACACACACACACACACATATATATATATATATATGGATATTTTGGTTTTCTTTTATTATATTCGGATACAAATACTATCCATATCCACATTAATATTTTTTTGTTAATTCTTTTAAATTTTTCTTAATAGTTGTTATAATTTATTAATTTTGTCATCACAAATAGTTAAGTGTTTAGAAAGTTAATATAGATACTTAATAATATAGATGATTCGGTATTTTTTTTTCGTATCCAACAATATCGAAATTGTGTTCGTATACTTTGAACTGAATTCATATTTGAAGCTATCCGCATTGGTATCAATATCGTTAATATTTAGAATCTTTGTTGACTATGTATTTTTAATTTTTCTTTGTTGCATTTATATTGTATGGTAAATTTTTGACATAACTATAGTATTTATTTTTTTACTAAATTAGTATTATGTTGTGCAACAATAGTAATTTTTATTATATTTCAACACAAATATTGTTATTATTTAGATGATGGTTCAAATTACTTTTGAAGTAATATTATAGAAATTTCGCGGGAATTTGCTAGTTCAAATAAAAAACCAAAAAAATGACCAATACAAAATTTTGAGATGAATAACCAAACTGATTTAACTAAAAGTAACTATTTCAGTTAGGTTACCGAATAACCTAAACTAGGATAATATTCGCGCTACGCTATGAATATTTTTCATTTTAGTATACAATTAGATTAATATTTCGTGCTATATCCTCGTCGTAAAACAACTACATCAAAATATTTTTTAAGTTGTTGAGAAACATATTATATTTATTTATGTACTGAAAACATGTGATATTTTTATTCACTTAGTGTATATATAATGTACATAATTTTGACAACTAAAAAGATCAACAATGAAAATATAAATAGTTAATATTTTAAGAAAATTGGTCACATTATTTTTCTTATATATCACCTTATTAATGACCCTTATATAGTTTAGAATCCTCTACAAACATAATATCAGTCTCATTAATTTATATATCTTCTCTATTTTTTTTTTTTTTTCTCCTATTACGTTGTAAAGTGATGATAATATAAGAAAACTTGAGAGAATATGTAAAATAGTTGTATACTCGCTACGCTACAAATATTTTCAATTTTTTTATTTATTTCGATATATAATAGATAAACTTACAATTATAAAAATTTCATAAGCTCTTTGTAACTTTAAAAAAAAGTATAAAAAGTAAAATAACATTTAAATTGATTCATAACGCACAAAAAATATAGAAAACTTATGTAAACTAAGTTGACTATTTTTTTAGTTACAATTTTGTATTACATTATAAAATATTTTAGCATATCTAATTTTGTAATGACGGATAACTTTATATAATAAATTATGGTATTATAAATTAATAATACAAATGACAACGTAATGAAAAGAAAAAAATATTTTTTTAATAAGGAACTAGGAATTAATCTTTATAATCTCAATTTAAGTTTATTTTCAATTGTTCTCTGGAGTTATGTTGATGTCTTTTGATATATTAAATTTATAAAAATATATAAGTTATAATCATCCTTAGATGGAGCTCGAAAAAGAGGAAAAAAATAAGACAATTTATCTCGAAGATTATAGTAGAAGCATCAAAAGATCTAGTCAAAGACGTTTCATTTTCTTAACAAAGAGAGAGAGAAAAATAATTATATTTTGCATTATATGTGAAGAAAAAATTTATCTTATATATAAAGAAAAAATGTTGTGCACAAATATAAGAAAATATGACATGAATTATTTTTTTAAAATGATATCACCATTAATTTTCTCATTGGTATATACTTTACAAATAAATGAATCACATATCCATTATTGCAACATGTAATATATTAATTAATGTAATGTATTTCTTAATATAATATTTATTGTAGCTAGTACCTAACAACTTGATGGTTATCACCAAATAGGAAATGTAATACAACAAATTATATGATTATATATTAATTACCACACACGTATGGCCAAAAAATATCAAGAAACTTGAAAAATTAAATAATAAAATTTGAGAATTTTTTTATCAGACGGTCTAGAGAAAATTGATAGCATGCTTTAATGAGAAGACTCAAAAGGATGTGAAAAATAATGGGATGGGGTTAATTATCTAAATGTTTGAATTTATAATTTATTGGTAATACAAAAAAAAATAATTTATTGCATTGTATTTTAAACGTGTAATTGTTTAAATCTTATTATGTAAAGATAATTTCCACATGAGCATATTCTATTATATAGTCTATTTTTGCATACTTCGCCGAGAATTTTTTTAATTGGAACAATAGAAATATGGAATTCAAAATAAAAAGAAAATTCGAACAAATTTAGTTTTGAAGATTTTAGCGTGAGAAATACAATGTTTTTATTATGAATTACTATTTTTTAAAGAAGAAAAAAACTAATATGTCTAATAAATGATCTCTCTATATTCTCTTTCCATTAATTAATATTTGAACATATATTTGTATCATGATTCGTTAGAACCATTTGATTCAAATGTAACGATAAAAAATAGGTTTAACCATTCTCATCTAATCATAATATAAAATAGGAAACACTAAAAATATCAATTATTATTATACATTAGTATGATATGTAAAAAATCCACAAAAAATCAGAATAAGTGATAAAACTAATGAGCTAGATGTAATAATACTATTTAATATAATTATTGAAATAATTGAAGGTAAAGGTAGTCTCTTATGAGGTCTCAAAAGATCTTGAAAAATAAAGAGACGGGAAATTGAATTAAAACCTCTAGCCTTGGGATTCTCACATTTCAATTTGGTCTAGTGTATAGCCTTTTGGGTCGCGAGAAGATGGGCATTGATTATGTATAATTTATATTTACACTTGCTTGTTTAGTATATCTTACTTTTGGTGATGTGTCTAGATTGTATTGAGTAATCTTCATGTTGTGATTAAATAATAAAGCAATTGGATGAAAGCCATTATTTCGCTTACTACCTCTTATAGAGTGTGGAGCATATTTTGGGACCATATATTGGAGCTAAATAACATTTCATTCATGTATATTGGTTTAATATTCATCCAAAGTCTCCAACTTGTCCCGTTGTCCTAAAAGTGTTCCAACAAGAAATTAAAGCAAAAACAACCTGGTAAATACAATCAAAACCATGGGTAGCTCAAAAGATTAATTAAGAAAATGATTAAGTTTTCAAATTATTTATAAAAATAGCTATTTCATGAGGTTAATAGTGAAACAGTCAATTTTTCGTTTTTTTCTACTGAATTAAGCTAAAACAATATGTGTTCGCCTCGTGATTAGGTGAAACAATATTTTTTAACTTATTTAAGTGGGAAAAATGAGAAAATAAATCTTTCATTCAGTGACTGTCATAAATAATTTGAAAACTTAATCATTTTCTTAATTAATTTGTTTTGGTTGAACACTAGCTCACCAGTACTATATATAGCACCCGACTTGCACTTCCTCCTCTAAAGTTGCCACTCTTCACTGTTTAAGTTTCCATATATGTTGGATTTGTCCATGAGTGATGAGAACCCCATTTCCCATCTACTTTTTGAACCATATAATACAAAGAATATCGTTGCGCCATTCTATCCCCCGAGTTTTTCCCTTTCAGTAACTAATTAGTAATAAAAACATGATTTGGTGGTAGACGAATTATGGTACACCAGTAAGCACTTTTTAGTATCTACATGTAATTCATATTGCCAATGAAAGAGGATGAGGGGGAGGACCGAGGACCTCATGAATGGAGGTACTAATATTATCTTTTTTGCCCCGTTCTTTCCCCACATGTTTCCGGTTCCCGATTTCACTAATGGTAACTGAAACATATTTTGTGCTTAAGGCCATATCTTGTTATTGCGCTATTAATATAATCAAAACCATTGGCAGTATGTGTGTAAGTATGAGCAGTATCTGTATCTTTGTTAGTACTATAAATAGTCCTCATGTACTGGAGTTCCATCTCCAATTTATAGATCTTAGCCATGAGTAGTACTCCATTAACTCTTCTAGCCCTAATCTCCATTGTTGTATCAACCCTAGCATCATCAACCTCATGTCCTCCTTGTGGGGATCTTAATGTCCCATACCCTCTAAGCACGAGCCCTAATTGCGGGGATCCAAATTATATGCTATATTGTGTCGAAAATACTCTCAGTTTTCTCTCTCAAGGCGGGTCTTATTATCGTGTTCTTAGCATTGATTCTGCCACTAATAGACTTGTAATTTCTGTACCAAACATAGACTCATGCATGTCATCCGACTTATCGCATGGTGGTCTAGTCCTTAATGAGACCTTGCTTTTTAACATTTCGAACCGAAACGAGGTAAGACTTAAGAGTACCACATAGGGATAGTGATGGTAGAATATTTTATTGATCTAATATAGCCGCTCAGGTATAACTAAAAGTTCAAAATAACTAACCCAATATGTTTTTTTTTACTTTAATATAATAATTGTTAATTTAGAAATATAAACTATTGGATAATTTGTTTCATAGTCAAATTATAATTAATTTTCTAACATAATCAGAGTACAACAACTGATGAGGAAACTAAAACCGGAAAGCAATCCTAATATTACGAGAACAACGAGAAAACATAATACATCTATAACAAGATCTCTCTATTTAGGTGATGTTGTTCAATTGCTCAGACGACATACTCCTCTCCCCACTGAACTGCTCCTCCAATAGCCCTTGCCACAAATTTGAGTCCAGTAAAATAGGAAGCAGTTGCAAGAGCACTTTATGTTGCTCTTACTTGAAGGATTCCGCAATGACATCTCACCGTATCAGGGTTAGAGTTGGAGGGTGCACTGCATACACTAGTATCGTTGGTACGAACCCTAATTATGAATCGCCTGAAAATTGGAAATTTGGGATAGAATTGCAATGGGCATGATGTACCCTAATTATCTAAGACTATTACGGTTTGCTTTTCCGTTGTTGTTGCTCTTTATGGTTTGTGTTTTGAGTTGTGCTTTTGTGCTTGTAAATTACTAGTGGTTATGGATGTTGGTGTCTTTGGTGAATAATGTATTTAGAGCTCCTTATAACTCTCTCAAAGGAATGACCTCTATAAATAAAAATAGATATTGTTTGGTAAACGTGATATTTCATTTTTACCATATATGGTAGTAGATACTTTCTCAATAATAATTTATGCATATCTCCTTATATACTGAAGGAGTCACGACTCATGACCCCTTCTCTATTAAAATAGTTACTGTATCATATAAAATAATAAAAGATAAATAAACATATTTATCAAAAAAAAAAAATAATCTGGTGTTAAAAGCCCAGAAACAATAGCTTCTCATGTGTGTCTTTATATTATCTTTCTAACCACGAAATAAACCTGAAATTTAGACCAATTAAACATTAAATGCGGACCTTGAATTAAATTAATTGGTCAAATATACCAATTATCGTAAGCCCAAAATAAGGCAATGTGACCGAAAGGACATTTGAGAGTTTGTATAAACGCCTCACCGAGTGTGCTCGTCCATCATTTCTCAGTCAATGGCTCTTAATTATATTGATCCAACACAGCTTGAGAAAATGAAATAACCACATATTACAATAAAATATCGGCGAACTTAAAAAAATAAAAGGCTAAAGTTTGAGAAATTTTTTTAGACGAACGCCAAGAGTGAGTTTCACAAAATAAGGTCAGATGACCGGATCTGTTAAATAAGATACAATACATAAAAGCATTCTAAAATTTCTAAACCTACACTCGCATAAACAATCAAGTTAATGTTGGGGCGATATCGTCCGGTACCGCCAAAATCCGGATCGAAAACTATGTGAATCAAAATCGTAACATAATAGCGGAAGCGTACCTCTAGTCCTTGCTTAAATACCGAATTAGAAGATGAAGCTTATCAATTAATTTCGAATGAAGGACACCGAAATATGCAAATAGGGTCTTCCAAATACTTCATGAACGCCAATTGAGATTCCTTTGTTTTCTTTTCTCTTTTGGTCTCTCCCTCTCTCTTCTTAATGGGGCAGATGAGATAATGACTTAGTTCATGTGTATTGGGGACCAAATTGCTTATATATCCAAATAAGCACCCTTTCATGAAGAGACAAAAATTGGCTCCTAATGTGGACTTTTCCATTTCAGCCCATCATAAAAATAGAAACACACCACCCACAATTCTACACATCAAAGGTCACACCCTAATTTGACACATTAATACTTAATATAATTAACTAAACTTGATCACTTTATTATAAGTATATTTGACAGTAATATTATACAGAAATATTATACATATAAGTCCAACGTTGGATTAATGATCCAACAATCTCCCACTTGGACTATATGTAGAACTTTATAATTGTGTATAAAATATAACCCAAATATGCGCATCTTTTCTGTCATTGACTTTTACGTGTCCTTTAACAATTCCGTCCATCAGAATATCAATATAAGATCAAAGCGGCTTTCGTTACATTTTGCGTAACTAAACCTTCAATGGTCACGTACTCGATATACGAATGACATGAATCATGATGTGGATGTGTAGCATGGAAATTTCATGTAATGTGATCTTAACATGCCTATTTCCAACTGGTCCACTTTAGAGAGATCAAACCTCATTTCCTAATGAGACAAAACCGTCTCCCTTAAAACATTAATGAGACAAACCGTCTCGCTTATAACTTTAATGAGATAAATTAATCTCCCTTAATGAGGCGAACTTTATTATAATCAGAGTATATAATAAATTGAATTTTATTTCTGCAGAAATAACCTGAAATCCGAATAACCGTATCATATGTCTATATCATTTGTCTAGATTATATACGTACAAATATGAACTCCCACTAGAACTGAATATTCTTAATTAAAATTGCACCCATATGAGTAGCTAGCTCATATAACCTTTTGAGTGATGACTTTAATAAATGAATCCATAATTTTGGAGTTTGTACAAATACGTTATATAGACAACCGTTTACTCTAAAATCTTTATTTACAACTAGAAACTTGATCTCTAAGTTTCTATTGTTGGAATATATATAACTGCTAATTTATTATTATAATATCTTGAGTGGTCTTATAATACTATATCCACTATTTGCAACTCCATAACAAAATTCTACAGTAATATCCCATAATTAGGTGTCCCATAGTATAATATAATTTTGTTAACATTATGAAAGATGCTATATAATTAACAAGTTAGCATCCTTTCAGTAAATGAAACAACACCTACAGCTCGCATATTAATGCAGCTCTTTACTTATTTTATATTATCTTGATATCTACTAACATCAGAGTCAGTACACCATAATCTGAACTCGGATTTGTGAGCATTAAGTCTTTTGTTCTCTATAAATATCGCAAGACCTTCTTGGCTGCTTTCCAAATGATTTATTTCAGAATTACTTAAATATCATTCTAGCATCACCATAATGTATGCAATAACCGAACTACATACATACATGATTTTAACCTTAAGATTTCTTATACTGAAAGTATAAAAAAATCTTCTATATTTATGGTATTTCTAACACATTAGGACACTGTTTAAGACTAAATATGTCTCCTCTATTCACAAGAGTACAACCTGCTTTGCAATGCTTTCGTGCTATTTTTATTAAAAGTCTTTACGATCTAATTCTTTTGTGATAAACTGAGAATACCATGAGAATGGTCTCAAAGTATTTCTATACTTGACACAAAAGAAGCATCACCAAGATTTTTCATCTTAAGATTACTAAATTGAATTATCTTGGTGTTATGCAATTAAGCTAGATCGTTAGTAGCATGTAATATGTCATTGACATATAAAATCAGGAAAATATAATTACTCCCACATAACTTTATATATACATCTACTAACTTCATCTCAAAACCAAACGAGATGATCTATTGATGCAAGTTATAATACCATTGTCGAGATGTATGTTTGAGTCTTTAGATATAGTCCTTGAGTTTGTAGTGCATATTATTTGTATCTACCAACACAAAAAATTCTAGTTGCGTCACATACGTTGTCTCGTCACCATTGAAAAAATATGTCTTTATATCCTTCCAATATGACTCAAGATTGAAATGCGCTAGCCACTACTGTCATGATAATCTTTGAGAGTCTTCCGAATAAACAGTAGAGAAAAGTCCCTTTATAATTTATTGACTTAATTATATTTGTTGTGATTCTTCGGCTATAATGTCTTGACAATTGTAACATAAACAAATCAAAACGTAAGTCTTGAATTTCAAGACTATAGCCGTATTTCCCCCCACAAACTGGACATTTTCAAAGAACCGTGCATTTGCCGAATAATTATACAAATCGACTTTATTTGTGGGATCGTAAAACTTGTATCCATATAAATTAAATGGCATATACAATAAAATAGCAACTTGAGTCGAGTTTCTTTTCCTTATGCCTTTAGGCTAACCTTAACTGGACAACCTCAACATGTAAATGATCCAAACAAGGCTAATAACCTATTCAAAATCGTATTGCGGTTTATTAGTTGCTTGAGTTGGAACTGTATTTAGGATATAAGCTGCAGGTATTAAGTGTTCCCCCGGAGCAATGACGATAAATTAATATTAGTAATCACACTATGCGTCATATCTTTAAGCAACCTATTTCGTCAGTCAGTCAAATCAATCATGTTGAAAAAATCCGACATTGTATACTAAGAGACGATATCGCTTTTCTCTAGAAATTTCACAAATAGTCATGGATGTTATTCACCTTAACCGCCATATTAACCATGATATTTTATCATCACGGTCAAATTTAATGCTTTTAGTTTTTAAGTTGAGTTAACCCAACTATAACCTTAAAAATTTTGAACATCCAATACCGTTGTCATTTCATAATTGAGATAAACGTAGTCATACCTAACATATGTCTATGAACATGATATTTTACTGTTGATCATTCCTAGAAACCGTAGGAACTGATCCACATATTTCCTTATGTATCAGTTCTAATACATCTTGAGACCTTTTTGACTTTAAATCTCCTTTTATTAGTTTGTTTCCGATATATATAACACAAACATTTAAGCCTGTGAAACTTAAAAGGTAGAGAATTTTATTTGACACAAATCTTTTTAATTCTCCGATTGGAGATACGACCAAATATTATGTGTCACAATATACCAAATTCTCCTAGGTTAATTTACACTTTTCACAAGAATGTACTTAATTGCAAGATTTTCATTATATGAAGCAATTTTATCCAAAGATAATGATTATCATAAACCGACAAAGAACCGAATTAACCAACTTTGAATAATGAAACTACTAACTTTTCTATTTCCAAATAAACAAGCAAAATCCGCTTTATCAAAAATTGGAAGTAGAAATCAAGTTACCTCTAAAAGACGCAACAACAAAAGTTTCATGTAGATCCAAATAAAATCCAGTCCTTAATAATAATCTAAATTTTCCAATTGCTTAAATTTTAACTGTTTTGCCGTCACCTGTAATGATGTATCTTTCACCATCATTAGGTTTCTAGCAATGTAGTAATCTTGCATAGACATGTGATGTAAATAATTATACCGGAATCTATTCATCACACGAGTCTATTGACCAAATTAAATTAACCAATAAACAAACCAAAATTAGAAACAAATCTTATTTCTTTATTGGCGACAATTTTGCAGCTATCTTATTTTGATTCCTGCATCCCTTTGCTTTTATTCCTAATTGAATTTAAATTTGTCTAGATGATACATAATTTAACCTTTTCAATTTTGACAAACGTATTTTCAGTATTCTTAAATAACTTTTCAACCGTAGTTATATTCCGAAATTATGCCCTGAATGTCTATGGAATAGTATTCTTTATTGATCGTCATACACATGTGATATGACTTCTCCCACATTTCTCAATCTCCATCATTATGGGAAGTCACTCTTATCACAATGTCAAGATCGTTAAGCTTGAGAACTATTGAAAATTTCCTTTTATATCATTCATCTAGAACTGAATTGATGCTAGCAATATTCGTTGTGATATTTACTATTATATAGAGAAATATATTCAATTATTATAAGCTCATCCAAATAACTGAATAATAATAAATTCAATTAAAGGTAAACCCCATCACAAGATATCGGTTTCCATTAATATTTCATCTTTGGACGATAATATCAACTTCTAATTGATATCTTGGCGTAATTATCAAGCTTTGATAATAAAATAACGTGTCAACAAATTTATCTTCCTTTGGGCCGATTAAATTTGTCACACGCAAAACTAAATAATAATCACATACTTGATACTACTCATATGCACATATTATTAAAATAAATATTGTCTTCCTTTGGGCCGATCAATATTTACATAATAATACAAACACGGCCTTTTATATTCCAAAATATAATTAATCTCAACATGAGAGGTCACTTTGGCGACATGATACTGAAACGAATTAATTTCGATCAATATTTACATAATAATACAAACACGGCCTTTTATATTCCAAAATATAATTAATCTCAACATGAGAGGTCACTTTGGCGACATGATACTGAAACGAATTAATTTCAAAATATATACCTTATATACCTTTATTTGAACTTAAAATTATACTTCAAAGTTGAATTTACAACTTTATGTATGAGCATTTTCCTTAACTTTTTCAAGAGTGTTTGAATTTACAACTTAATTTTGATACGAGCCAATACCAATATATACCTAATTTTACTTAAATGAGTTATGCAAGCCATATTTATTATAATATATGAAAATGTTTCCATTTGTTTTATTTCTAATAAAAAATTCTAAAGCCCAAAATCCATATTGCTTTCTTTCTTTATTTATTATTATTAGGCCCAAAAATCTAAATACTAATAATATAAACACTCTAATCTTAAATAGGCCCAAAACCTATTTCATATTTATTTATTATTATGGCCTACAACTCTAAATAAATAAATAAAAATATTCTAACCTTGAATTAGGCCCAGCCCATAAGAATGAAAAGAAACTTAAATCCGAATTTATTTTCTCGGAGTTTCTTTTCCTGATTTCGAGATCCCAATTTTTCATTGCATTAAAATCCAGGAATTTAAATCCCGTCTCCTCCAAAATGTGCCTCATCCACAGAAACGTGAGAATTTCGAAGAGACGCGAATCTCTTCTTGCGCCTCTTCAATGGCATCTGGTTGATACCCGAATCCTCCGTCCCGTCGAGTGAACACACGCCGCCTCGCCACTGCATCAGATGCATCGTTCTGGCGACGGTGCTCCGGTGATCCCACGGCCGACGAAGACTATTCAATAATCCTCAAAACTTATCCTTCTTTCTAATTTGTGAACGATTTGGCCTTAAAATCCAAACAAAAATGCTGACTTTAATCATGTTTGTTCTATCCTTAATCCATTTGTGCCCAAGAAAGGCCAAATAGATTTTCATAGTTTTCTTCAAACACCCCTTTTCTTGACTTGAGTCAATCCGTGACCACACAAGGGAAATTGAAGAATATAGATAAATCAAATTCTGAACCAATAACCTAAATTTGACCCTCAATTTGTTTGTTCAATTTCTCAAAATAAGTCAAATTTGAACCAGAGTTTAAAAAAGGCAAATTTTAACTAAAAAATACCAAATAAATTTTGATTCATCATAGCCTGGCTCTTGATGCCACTTGTTGGGGCGATACCATCCGGTACCGCCAAAATCCGGATCGAAAACTATGTGAATCAAAACCGTAACATAATAGCGGAAGCGTACCTCTAGTCCTTGCTTAAATACCGAATTAGAAGATGAAGCTTATCAATTAATTTCGAATGAAGAATACCGAAATATGCAAATAGGGTCTTCCAAATACTTCATGAACGTCAATTGAGATTCCTTTATTTTCTTTTCTCTTTTGGTCTCTCCCTCTCTCTCTTCTTAATGGGGCAGATGAGAGAATGACTTAGTTCATGTGTATTGGGGACCAAATTGCTTATATATCCAAATAAAGCAACCTTTCATGAAGAGACACCATTTGGCTCCTAATGTGGGACTTTTCCATTTCAAACTCATCATAAAAATAAAAACACATCACCCACAATTCTACACATCAAAAGTCACACCCTAATTTGACACATTAATACTTAATATAATTAACTAAACTTGATCACTTTATTATAAGTATATTTGACAGTAATATTATACAGAAATATTATACATATAAGTCCAACGTTGGATTAATGATCCAACAGTTAAATCTCAATATTATGAGTTTCACAAAAAGGTCTGATGATCGGATATGATCCGATCTGTTAAATAAGTTACAATACATATACCACCGATTCTAAAATTTCCAAACTTACACTCGCATAATCAAGCAAGTTAAATCCCAATATTATTATATTCAATATTTGGGATCAAAAAACCAAATAGATACACTTATCTACATGTTAAATTTCCTTCAATATCTCAGAATCCATCTTGGAAGCAGCAGAATTCTCTGCGTCCTTAACTTTGGATTTATACTCACCTAAACTCATCAAAACTCCGTTTGGTGTTTCCACTTGAACTGAACTTACAAATCTTTTTCCATGTGATGGCCCCTCTACATTCTCCAATCTAAAAAAATCCAAAGCAAAAATATTACAAATTTACCCACAGATTAAAAAGGCAGATTTTCATGGGTACCCCTAAAAAACCTCAAAATATCATGTAAAAAGGCAGATTTTCACGGGTACTCCTAAAAAACCACAAAATATCATGTAAAAAGGCAGATTTTCACGAGTACCCCTAAAAAACCTCAAAATATCATGTATACATGATATTTCCAATGTTTTCTAAAGGTATCCATGATATTTTTGATATTTTCAAGTTTTGCAGGGTACATATGAAATTGCCCCTTACAGAAAACAAAATAATTACCTATAAACAGAAAACAAAATAATTACCTGTAAACAGGCCGAGACCAATTATTTTTAGTACAGAGCTTAATAAGTTCCTGTTTGGCCTCTTTTTCACCTCCAATTTCTATAGGAGACTTATTCACAACATGAGACATTTCGCCATACAGATTTTGCAACGCATCTCTAGCCGCATTTAATCTCGCCACGGTTTTCTGTTCCGACGCACTATTGCCGATTAATTTTTCATCTAGAAAAACATTAACAACAGTAAGTTTCCCTTTTTGCCAGTACTGGAAATCCAAAGTCTTGCCCTTTTTCGAACAGAGTTCATACAGAGACGTGATTGGCTGCTCGTCTATGGTATCCGCTGTGATTATTGGCTCCAATATCCCCTTCATAACCTAAAATTACACAAGATCAAAATTGGGTTATGAATAAGAACGATAAATCGATGGTTAAAAGTTATCATTTGTAAACCTTCCACATTATTTCATGGCTGAAATTAGAATCGACAAAGACAGCTCCAGCTATGGATTCAACAATGTCAGCTAAAACCTTCGGGGCCTTCATAGTGCTTCCTCCATGAATCTGACTCTCCTCCGGCTCGTCCATCACCGCTATCGTGAACTGCTCCACCTGCCAATTACCAAAAACCCAAAACCTCAATCCAGTTAAAACAAACAAATCTCCATCTCACCAATTTCAATACCTGTCTGTCAAGCTTGGAGGAATTGCGTCTAACAAAAGTGTACAGCATGTGGCGCACAGCCGCCCTCGCGAGCTTCTCAGTCGAGACATTAACGGACCGGATGGTGGATAACGGGCCGGGACCGAGCCGGGGATAGGCGCGGAACAAGTAGTTGCTCATGGCGAGGCTGAGAGCCGCGTCGCCGAGGAACTCGAGCCGCTCGTAGGAGGCGGAGGAGGCGGAGGCGGAGGCGGAGGAGTGGGTGAGGGATTCTCGGAGGAGGTGAGGGTTGAGGAAGGTGTAGCCGAGGAGAAGCTCGAGTTCTTGCATGGAGGAGGAAGGATCATGGCGAGATTTCAAGGTCTGTTTCATCTTCATGGTGTTTGGGTTGTTCATTCTTGTTGGAGAAATTTGGTAGTGACGGACGAGGAGAGTTAGAGTAGAGCATAAGCAGACGGAGGAAGGATCAAATCTATTAATCTATTAATAGTATAAAAATGAATTTGATCAAATCTATTAATAATATATATAATCATAAATGAGGTTTTTCTACACCACTTGCACCTTAATATGCCAAGCTATTTAATTGTCACCTTTTAGATGTTGATCCAAGCGTTCTATATTAAAGAAGAAATGATGCTTACACATGATTGTTTCTTTAATGAATCATATAGTTTTTATGCATATGATAGGTTCACATATATCATACAGCTTCTATGGTAATTGATCCACACGGGCCGAGTTCATGTTAAATATTTAAATTGAGCAAAACTTTACTGGGCCACTCATCTTCTTTCCCAATGTTATTATTTTTTTCATCCATACCCATACAAAACTCTAAATTTCGTTGACTATCAAAGAAACAAAAAACTTAAGTGTAAAATAACCCAAAATTATTTATTTATTAATTAATTATTATTATAAGAGTGAAATTCATAATATATTTTGACCATAATATATATTATAATAATTTATCTAATTTTCTAAATAGAATAAATGTGATCAAAATATAAACTTGCATTTACTTGACATCAAGCAAGTCAACAATTTTATTCACAAAGCATGAAGCAAATTTTTTTACTCATAATGAAAGAAGACAATGTATTATCTATTTATATTTTGAATATCCTTGAAATTCATAATATATTTTGACCATAATATATATTATAATAATTTATCTAATTTTGTAAAAAGAATAAATTTGATCAAAATATAAACTTGCACTTACTTGACATCAAGCAAGTCAACAATTTTATTCACAAAGCATGAATAATTTTTTTTTTGCTCATTATGAAAGAAGACAATATATTATCTATTTATATTTTGAATATCCTTAACTATAATAGTATAATTCTCTCTTTAGGATGTATCACATCATTTCAATTTACTGTTGAATTTTATAATCCAAATGCTCATATTTGAAGTGGGGTAACGCCAATAAAGGACATGAGAACATTGGGAAGTATCTAAAAAGCTCACAACCCCCTTACGTCAATTTTTTTTTAATACTTTGACCATTACAAATTACATGAATATACGAGATAAATAAAACAAAGTATTAGTTCCAATAAAATGAAATATATGAAAGCCAACAAATTATACAGAAATGGAACATAATATATGAAAGCCAAAAAATTATACATGATTATAGACCAAATTTTGTAACTAATAATATATTAAAATTTGTGAGAACATGTAAAGCTTGATAATAACAATTCATTTTTTGGAATATATATATATATATTAATATGTTATCAATTTTCATAAAGTCATGGTATGCAACACAATGCAGAATAAAAATATTTATATTATTCCATTTCAATGTGGTTCATTGTTTTTCCTCATTTGATGTTGTCATCTATGATATTCAAAATCAAAAGTAAGAATAAAATTTCGCACAACGCACGTGCTTCCCCTTGTAGAAATAGTTAACTTTGAGAGGAATCATTATGATTAATGGTATAATGTGGTCACTTAAGGACGGTTTTCATTTTTGAATTTGATCAAATAGAAATAGTTAACTTTGAGAGGAATCATTATGATTAATGGTATAATGCGGTCACTTAAGGACCTGATGCTACATGACGGTTTTTCATTGTTACAACACGACGTGAAAAAACATTATATAGAAGTAATAAACAATATATGAAATTAAATAAATAGTATATAAAATTTTACTTTTTTTAAAACAGTACGATATAGAGATAATAAATAATATATGTGTAAAACTGTGAAATAGGATATATAATGATTTTAACTTGATATTTTGAAGTATAAAATGATTTTATATATATGATATGTTAAATTGTTGAAAGTTGAATGATTAATGTTGTTACTTAGATGTGATTTTGAGCTGAAAATTGATCTAGTTCCGAGTTGCGACAAAACTAAGAGCTTTAATTTCGAGTCTATTAGCATAAGATATATTGAGTGGAGCTGAGTTGGGCCGAGTTAAAATTGAATCGAGTTCGAGATAGACTTTCAGCTGGAAACTCTATAGTACTTTTGAGTCGAGTTCGAGTTGGACCGAACTCGCTTGAACTCAATTCATTTGCAAGCTCTGGTTCATGAATTTGACTCGTTTGCTATGTCATGAATGGAAGTCAATGAAACAAAATATTTAACAGATGCATAATATATAAATGAGTTGATTAAAAAGTTATGAGGTAAATTGGACCTAAAATGTTTGAGAAAAAAACTATTTTACCAATCAGATTCAGACATTTTTTTTTTTGTTAAGAATAAGTGTACAAGAAGGCTCTTCCACTTCGAGTCTTGACTAAGAAACCAGTTAATTAATTCTACGCACCGCCAAAGAGAAAGAAAAAAAAAGGTCCAATTTTGTCTATTAAATTAGCTCAATTTTAATTCCTCAATTTTTTATTGGTGTAATTTTAGTTTCTTAACTATTTAATAGGTAGATTTTTTATTCTTCCATCCGTTAAGTGCTTACGTGTCTATTAAATATGACACTTAAGCAATAATGTGACATATATTCTTAACATACGCAATAACGTGTTAACTTTTATTTAACAAATAAATATGTATAAAAAATATATATATTTTTTTAATAAAAATAATGTTTTAAGAAAAGAGTGAAATTAATAATTTTTTTAATTTTTTTAAATATTTGTCAAGTTACTAATGTCACGTCATTACTTATATGTTAAATTTAACGGATACATAAATACTTAACCGATGGAAGAATAAAAGATATACTTATTGAATAGTTAAGAAATTAAAATTGAATCAATAAAAAATTGAGGGACTAAAACTGTGACCTGATTTGATTAATAATTATGATTGAAGATGCAAAAATGTACTTTTCTGAGAAAACAAAGAGAGAAGAAAACCCGAGCAGAGAACAGAACAGAAGAAAAAGAAAGGGACGACAACAATGGCGATGAGAGGAATAGGACGGCTACTATCGAGGCAAAACAGGCGCCTCTTGTTCCAGCTCGAAGGGAATAAGTCGAAGGTTGTAGAAGGCCGCTTCTCTCTTGCTCGCGCCATATCCTCCTCTTCTTCTTTGCCTTTTGCCCCTCGCTCTTCTGCACTTTCTCATTTACGACCCTGTGGATCATGGAATTTAGCTTCTTCAATCGGATTAGGAGGTAAGTTTGTTTTGAGGTTTTCTTTTGTTTATACTTTATCTCTTGTAAAGAAATTAAACCTCTCTGATTGTTAATTTTTGCTTAATAAATTGAATTGGTTACTGAAGTACGAGATTTTGGTACCTTAACAATCAGGCATGTGGTAAAGTTGTGTATCCATGCACCAATCGGTGTGATAATTGATGAAACGAATACCATTTTATTCTGATTGCACAATCTATGATTAATTTAATCAAAATAGAATAAATTGAGGCATAATCACACAATTAAGAGTAAATTGGGGCTTAGAACTACTCGCTTTCTTCAATATCTGTAATTTAAATTTCCAATTTCATAAATCTTCTGGTCCAAAACCCTCAAAACAATCATATTACCCATCATACTTTCTCGCCGCGTAATTATTATAATTTTTGTTGTTTTGGTGTATAGGGCAGAGAAGAACCATGTTCATACAAGTGCAAGACACTCCAAATCCACACTCACAAATGTTTTATCCTGGCAAGCCGGTAATGGAAGTGGGCAGTGCTGATTTCCCTAATGCTCGTACCGCCATGTCATCCCCTCTTGCCAAATCTCTCTTTGCCATTGATGGTATGTTACAAACTCTCTCTCTCTCTCTCTCTCTCTCTCTCTCTCTCACACACACACACACACACAACTCTCTTTGTCTCTCTCAAGGGTATTTTTTTGGAGGTTATTTATTTCATTTTTATGATTTATTTGGGTTATTTATTTCTTTAATTTTATTTATTTATTTTCAGTGTGAAATAAATAAATAAACAAGGCTATTTATTTACTTCTTTCATTTTATATATTTATTTTTATTTTTTGTTAATGCAGGGGTGACAAGGGTATTTTACGGGTCGGATTTCGTGACGGTTACAAAATCAGAAGAGACTTCATGGGATTATTTAAAACCCGAAATATTTGCAGCAATTATGGATTTCTATTCTTCCGGAAACCCGCTCTTTCTTGACTCTCAAGTCGCTCAATCCATGGACACTGCCATCCATGACGTACTTATATCAATCATTTTACCTTTATTTTTGTGATGCATAATATGATGTGTAGTTTGTGAATTGAGATATTTGTTATTTGTAGGATGATTCAGAAGTTGTTGCCATGATTAAGGAATTATTAGAGACTCGAATCCGGCCTGCAGTTCAAGATGATGGTGGTGATATTGAGTACTGTGGATTTGACCCGTATGTATATTTACTATTTTGCCCCTCTAATATCTCTCTACGTAAATTACTGGTACTAATCATGATCAAATAGATGAGTTTCTGTTGATTGGTATGTACTGGTACCAAACTGACCTGTATGAACTGATACGAACAGATACTTAGTTGTTCTATTGAGGTAAATCTTGATGTTTAAGGCTCAATTGAGCTCTAATCTCTCTATAAAACCTCAATTACATGAAACAAACCAATAAAAATTATCAAATTGAGTTCAATCTTTTTAGATGTGAATATGGTCTAACATGGGATTAATTTTGTTTTTTTTCCCTTCTTTTTTTAAATTGTAGAGAGAGCGGAATAGTGAAGCTAAGAATGCAAGGGGCGTGTAGTGGGTGCCCTAGCTCATCAGTGACATTAAAATCTGGAATTGAAAATATGCTCATGCATTATGTCCCTGAGGTATTAATAATTAATAAATTATATTATTATATTTGTACACCTGCTTTTCATATTTATCATAAGTATTTGTGTTTCTGCTGCTAAATCTTTTGTATGTATTGAACTACTTGGTTTACCACCTATTTGCATTTTTGTGTTTTTATTGGATTTTAGGGTTAAATTGCATGATATGTCATTTGTATTTCATATTTATTTTTCTATTAGTAGTAACTTGTTCATTTTTTACTGCTTATTGCATTTTTTTGTTGTTTTTATTGGTTTTTTCATGTAGAATTGCATGATTGAGTGTAAGCTGAGTTTTAGTTGGGTTGGATTCTGGATAAATTGATTCTTAATTTAGGTGAAATTGGAATGAATTGGCTTAATTGCTGAATTATTGTTAATTCAGGCTGAATTGAGCAATATTGGGGCTTTTTTAAGTTATAATTAAATTCTAATTTATTTGTTATGGTTTTAAAAAATGAAGGTGAAAGCAGTAGAGCAAGAGCTAGATGGTGAAGAAGAAGAGGCTTCTTTGAGTGGGCAGATCGATTAAATACAAATAATTATTTCTTCATATAAAAGGATGCACTTAAAGTATATTTGTATTTTGTTTGTTCTTTTGTTTTTTGGTTAATTTTTGTTGAGATATCTAGGTTTGGGGATTTAGTTACTTTGCTATCCTTTTCTTGTGATGATAGCTTTTCTTGTAACCATACTTCGTAATAAGCATGTAAACAAAAATAACCCCTCGAGATGTAGAAATAACACTTTGCTTTGTATTTTATTTTTTTCATTAAAATTTGGTTAATATTGCTCCTCATTAACAATTAGTTACTTTGTTATGTTTATTTTTCCCATACTTATTACCAACTAAATAAATGGATTCTTTCATCCTGATTGACCATTTGTGAATGAACCAAAGAGAGGGGAGAAATCGAACCAAGAAAAAACAAAAACAAAAACTGAACCAAGCAGTTTTAGAAAAAAAAACAGGTTTTGTCTTGGGTCCGGTCCAAGTTATTTATCAGAACTGATCGGTTCGATCAGTTTTAACCGGTTTTAATGCATATCCGATCCTTAAATAGAACCGTAAATAAGTGCTCTGGTCCTGTTTTCCTTTGCCAAACCGTCCGGTTCGATTCGGTCTGATTTGGATTTAATAGCACCGGTTCGAAGAGAAATATAAAATTTGAAAAAAGTTGTCAAGGACATGATTTGAACCCGGGTGGCTTAGATGGAAAGCAAGCGGACGCACCAATAATTTTCGAAGTAATTATGGTCAAAAAAGTTATAATAATTAAAATAGCCAAGAGGAGACACGTGTCACCACACGATAACACTCATCGGACTTTAATAAGAGCTTTTGGGATTTAGGGTTGACATGATTTAAACCCGGGTGGCTTAGATGGAAATCAAGCGGATCTACCAACACCCCAAAGGAATTTTCGGGATAATTATGATAAAAAAGTTACAATTACTAAATAGCCGAGAGGAGACACGTGTCACCACACGATAAACACTCATCCGACTTTAATAAGAGCTTTTGGGATTTAGGGTTTTATTCAAAAGAAAAAAAAAAGGGAAAAGAAGATATGTATCGTTTTACATTGCGGGTTATATCATGTAGATTATAAAATTTGTACTAATTAAAAAAGCTTCTATATGTTGCTAAATTGCGGGTTGATATATACCTTAGTTTGCAATTGTGGTCTCTATGTTGTTTAAACAAGATCTATTTGATAAAATATATTTGCACATATATAAGCATATTTTTGGTAGAAGAAAACCAATTTTAAATGGATATGAAACATTCTATTAATAGGAATATTCTATTTCAAAATAACAATGAAAAATGACAAAGAATTTGTCAATAGATCGATAGTAAGCACACAACTAAAACCACAGACATACAATTCATTATGAATAGAATTTTTTTACTATTTTCACAGTTCCTTTCATTAATTTTCTTTTCATACTGTAATTTTCTGCTACACATTACGAAACACAATAAGAAAAAAGTAAATTAAAGAAGTACAAATTTATTTTTTGCTATTTAGAACAATCTCCTCTAGAATATAAGGGAAACTTTGAGTTAAGTGTTGCAATCCATCAGTTTCTATGACCTCAGCGAGGATTTTAAGAGAGGAAATAAACTTAAAACATGAAGCTTTAAACGTAGAACAGTTATGTTGCTTGGCCAAAGTTAATGTTGCCACTAAATTATTCATTTCTATATTTTTGCATAACTTATTTTCACATATGAACTTTAACCTTTTACTTGATACATTACTGAATTGTCCTCTCCTAAGTTGGGCACTGAGTCTGAATACATGAACAAAACCCTAAAAACTTCAGGTTCAATATTGTCGAGTTTTATGCTATTTTGCCCTTTCCCATTCATCGGACCGACAAATTGAGCACTGAAGACCGGTAACCTTGCAGCAAGAACACATTTATGCGCTTTAAAATATTCCTTGTTAACCTAAAACGTAACATCTGCTTCCTTGCCGCTCTCTAAGAGGTGAACAAGTTTTAGGTCCAAGTTGGACAGGGGCACCAAAACTGGCTCAAAATTCGACAACACTGCACGAGATGATTTTACTATAGTAATAGTACACATTATTGTGAAACTATCGCTTTTAAGATAATCTGATGTCTCAAAAGTTTCCCTTTCTACAATTTTGTCAAAACCCCAAGCCGGGTGGTTGATTTCAAATATTTCCGTACATGAGGAGGTTAATGTTGACAGGCTTCCACTTTGATCAAGAATGGTGAAATTGAATCGGACTTTACCCATGACCTCTTGGTCTATATGCAATAGATTTTACCAACTAGATTATTGGTCATTTGCTTAGGATTGTAAATTTGATGGGTTTTGTTTCGTATTTTGAAATGGCATATATAATATTTGGAATTTTGTAATGGCGAATATAATATTTGTAATTTTGTAATTTAAGTTTTTAAATCGCATATATGAAATTCTCCCAATAATTTATTATATTTAACACTTTAAGTGTTCAAAATCTTATTTAACATTTAGGATAGACAGACAGAAGGAAAATGTGTGGACATTGGGTAAGTGTTAATTTTCTTTGGAAATAATAATCGTTCCCATTTTCTATCCCAAAGCATCACATATTAAATAGCTCATAAAAACAACACATTAAATAGAGAAGGTTCATGCACGGCTATGACTCTATGAGGGACACAACACAACAAAATGTCATAAAATTTCAGTCTATGTGCCTCTTTGAGAAATAAACAAAATACAAAATATAGTTGCATTCATGAATCTCAGCTCTTAAAATAAATTTCAGTCTATACGCGCCTTAGAGAAATTAAAAGCACACAAAAAAAATAATAGCACAGTGAGAAGGTGCATGCATGGGACGTACATACAAAAATCTCAGTCTACACGATACGACCCTCGCAAAAATTAGAGAACCAAGGGAAAAAAAGGGAAGGCACAAATCTTGGAAAAAATAGAAAATCAAGAAAAAAGGGAAGACACAACGATGGCGATGAGAGGAATAGCAAGGATAGTATTCAGGAGGAATAGGGGCCTCTTATTCCAGCAAGAAGAGAATAAGGTTCCACAATCAAAGCATGTAGAAGGACGCTTCTCTTCCTTTCTGCCATGTCCTTATAAATCATGGAAGTTGGCATCTTCTGTAGCATTAGAAGGTGAATAATTGTGTCATTTGTTTTTATTTACCTTCCAAGAGTGTACTTTGCGTAATTACTTATGTTTGTATGATTGTCTGTTTCATCATAACATGATTAGGTTACCTGCTTTAGTTTATTGATATTGCTTCTGTACATCACTAGATTAAATCCTTAACAGAGATAAAATTATATATTCTTTTATTTGAAATGGGAAAAAGAAAATATGCTAAATCATTCTATTCTATTATTTCACTTCCTCAAGGAAATATGCTAAATCATTCTTCCAATTTGTTTTGTACTCTTTGGTTTTGTTTGACAAAATTAAAAAAATTTATTCTATTATATTCCACATTATTACACCTCGTTAACTAGATTAGACTGCTTTGATCCCTTGGTATATTATTTTCAAATAAATTTCATTCTAAAAAGATTCTGGATTCTTGAATCTTGATTAGAATACTCTGATCTAGCTCAAAGCTTGTAAAATGTGCAATTTGAATTTCTAATGATTTTCTTTACTTAAAATAGGCTAAATTTATTTATATTATGAAGATTTGATGGCATGTATTAATAACTTTTTCTTTATATTATGGTGCACAGGACAGCGTTTTATGTCCACAAACATCAGAAGAAAGCGCAACACTCGAGGTAGCAATACGAAATCATTTTATTTACAAGATCAGATACAATAATTTATTTATTTTAGAACTCATTTAGATTGAGAAAATCATGTATATAATTATGTGCAAGGGTGTAAATTAAACCAAAGTTAGATTAATTAAGGAGTTTAAACTTTGCCCCCTAATTGAGGATGGCTAAAACAAAAGTATATCTGTATGTAGAAACTAAAATGTAATCAATTAAAGTACAATGATTAAGAAATTTTGTTTTTCCATGTACAGGGGAGAAAAAAATCATGCCGCAAGAACAAGATCTAAATCCACGTTTAACTTTTTATCTCGCTGGCAAACGAGTAATGGAGGAGGGTTATGCTGATTTTCCTGATGCTCTTGCCGCGGAGGCCTCTCCTCTTGCGAAAGCTCTCTTCGATATTGATGGTACACTCTCTCACACACAAGCACGTAATTTATATCAATTTAATTTTATTTATGTAACTTTTTTTTTTCTTAATGCAGGTGTAACAAGGGTGTTTTACGGGTCTGATTTTGTGACGGTTACAAAATCAGAAGAGAACTCATGGGATTATTTGAAAGATTATATATCTAAGGCAATTATGGATTTTTATTCTTCCGGAAAACCACTTTTTCTTTTTTCTCAAAATAATGTCAAAGTCGCTCAATATCTTTGAAAGCATTTGTACAGAAGATGAAGTAAATAAATACTCAACAAGAAATTACATATGAAAGCAATTTTTTGTGAATTAAGTTCATAAAGTGGGTAAAAAGAATTTCAAGCGAATGGTTAAGAAAGATATGTTAAAAAAATATAGGATATTAATACAAATTTCCTTGAAAATTGTGGGCTTTTTTGCATTTTTTTTTCTTCAAAAATGCAGTGCTTCTTTGTTGCATGTAAGGGCTCTTTTAGCAAATTTTTCTTCAATCTGATTTGCTAATATTGTTATTTGTTCTCTCATAATTATCTTGATCCTACTATTCAAAAATAATTCTCTAGATCTTAATAGCTTAGAAAGCTCATGAGCAAGAGAAAATACTTATTGTAATGTTGATTGGTCTTATCTCCTTCAAAAAAAATGTTGATTGGTTTATCTCCATCAAACAAAATGTTGAATGATTTATGACTGATACGTGACAAGGGGTTGGGGGCTCATCTCTCAACACCAATAGAACATATCAGAATTCAGAATTATAAATCAATTAAAATCCCATGTATATATGAAAACCTACGAAACTTCAAAAATTAGTAAACACAAAAATAAATAAGATTGCATATTTTCCCAAAAAAAGATGGATAAAAAGGAACAGTGTTACATAAAAATCGAAATCAAAGAAATAAGCATATCAAGAATTGTCAAATGATGGGGGACCTTACAATAAAAAATAAAAAACAAATGACAGGGGACAAGTCTACAAACAATGTTTTAAACAAGCCCAAATCTGTTGTTCTTCCGTTTCAACATATAAAAAACATATTTAATGTTGTAAACGATCCTCCGTGCTTTCAATTTTAGTTCAACTATTGGATTTTAAGTCGGTCATTCAAACATTTTTCAACTTTCTAAACCTACTCATTTGCTGAGTCAACATTTGGCTACAAATCAAACAAATTAAGAGAAATTAACGAGAAAAGAAATCATTAGTAGCTCTTAAACGCATCACCATCTCTTAACATTGGTACATTACAAAAGGGGCTATTTTAATCCATACACCCTTCAATCAAAACATAATTAAAACTAACACCACATATAATTTTTTTTAAAAACAAAAAAAAATTGAACAAGGCAACAAAAGATAACATGTTACAACCAAACCTTCCATTTTCAATATTTTCATTTCTACCATTCAACCCAAAGAATTCGACAACTTTTGCCATCTTTCTTACAATAGCAGGGACTTTTTTGTAAATTTGCCAACTTTTGAGCAAATATTATTATTATTATTTCTTAAATTTTCAGCCATGAACAAATCCAGCTGATAAGGTCATGAGAAGAATGGCGGCCCTTTCTTCCTCTCCCAATTGCATAAAGACCCTCCTCTTTTTGTTTATTACACATTCACCCTCAAAACCGACCATTTTCAGCTTTAGAGGGTCTTTATTAGTAGTATTCTTGCTCTTCTTCTCACTGCTAACCCTAGATTCTTGATCCTTCTTTGATTTTTCCTTTTTTACCCCTCCACTTTCAAGCCCTAAAGCATCCCTTCTCTTCTTTCTGTACTTGATTCCACATGCATTGCACAAAGACTGCAATTACAAGAAAAACAAGGGGTCATATACGCAAATTAGCCAAGTATGAAAGCATATATTTTTATTTTCAAAAAAGTGGTGGTTGTTATCTTAATAGAAAATTATTAGGGCTCAAGATAAGGGCATAGCACACGTGGCACTCTCAGATGCAAGCACAACACAAACCACTAAAAATAATAATTTTGCTCTGTCCCACAATACCCTCCTCCACATGTCCATCAAAAGAATAGACACAAGGGCAGTTTGGACATTTTGCACAAACAAAAGGTTAAAACTGTATTTATCCACATTTAGTAAGTGATACTACCATTCAAGTGCATACTAATATACTAAAGTTTTAAGGGGGCAAAGGGTAAAAGTTAGGTCGGTTGGTTTAAATACGAGGGTCTCTTCGCAAAATAACAACAGTAAATTTACATCTAAGTCCCTCAAAAATGGAGAAATTGTTTACCTTTGGACCACATGGACCGCCTCGCCAGAGCGGCGTTTTCGTCGTGTTGCAAATGGAGCAGCTCCTCTCTTCTCCCAATGTAACCTAAAAATTGAAAAAAATCAACAGCAAAAACTGAGTCAGAAAACAGAATAGAGTTTTAGAAAAGATTGAATCTTTACATGAAAGTGTATTTGTTAATCAGGAAAAAAAAAATAGAGTTTTGGAAAAGATTAAATCTTTACAGGAAGTATTTGTTAACCAGAAAACAAAATAGAGCTTTAGAAATGATTAAATCTTTACAGGAAAGTGTATTTTGTTGATTTAAAATCAAGGAGAAGTTTAAATCTTGAGATCGACCAAGAACAGGAAAAAGAGAGTGGTTAGTGTTTGTGTAACAAACTACCTAACACTTGAATCAGCAAACAATAAAGAAATCAGAGCAAAATCTAGACTGTGAAGTTGATTCAGATCTTTAAATCGAACGAAAACAAGAAAAAGGAACAGGAAAAAAGATTCAAGAAAGAAGAACAAAGTAAGACCAGATTTGAAGATCAATCAAGATTTTTTTGAATAAAAGGATCGATCAAGATTGATTGATTCACCTTTTCATCGGATAGATCCATAGATGGCATCGATCTCTCAAATCTTGCACTCCAATGTATACACCCGATCCGATCTGCTTCTCCACTCTTCCCTCTTCCAACTCCTCTCGATCCAATCCCTACTCAAATCCTTCCAAATCACAATCCCAATCACTCCGCAGCCCAGATCCAGTCGAACGAGATCAAATCTCCCTCTCAAAGCGAGATCAAGATCAAATCTTCTTCCAATCCTCTTTTATCACTTTCTTCGGAGTTTGTGTGTGCGTGTGGGGAGTGATCTAGGGTTAGAGGGGGATAAAGAGAGCAGATCTGGGATTTGAAGGGATAAGAGGGGAAAGGAGGCGGAGGGAAAAACGGGAAATTGTGGAGGGAAACAGGCCCAAGTTTTTAGTTTTATATATCACACACACAAAAGCTCAATTTTTAGGGTTCTTTCGGAAATTTCAGATTTGGATTTGTTTAGATTTTTAGATTTGGGTGAGTTGGATGGAGTGATTTTTCAAGATTGCCCCCTTGAGGTTTCTGGCTTGATAAGTTGAGCCCCTGAAGGGTAGTTTTTAAAATGGTCCCATCATATGTAATTACTTTAATAATTCATTTAGTGATATGGAGATAAATTGCGTTTGTGAGATAGATTTATAGTATTTCAAGGAAAATTTAGTTATAATTCTTTAACAAGATATTAAAATTGAGTTATATACTATCTTGAGTATTGATTTAGATTACAAAATAATTTGATCAAATAGTGCATTTTATAATTTTATGAGGCACACGGGTTTCAACGTAAATAACTTATTTTCTTGAGTAAAATATTTTTATATTTTGTAAGGATTTAATTGCTTGTTCACACGAAATATAAGCGGCTTGGCGCCCAAGCTTCTACTAAAGATACTAGACCATTTTAAGCTTAATCTACACTCTCAGTAGCAACTTACCGAGTAAACCGACCTAAGGGCCCTGTTAGCCAAGATTAAATCCGCTCTACGTGCATAACAGGAAACAGCAAGATATGAAACGTGTCGCTTTTACATAAATCAATTTAAAATATTTAAAACGATGTAAAAATAAAATGTAAAAATAACTTCAACAGAAATATTATTATGTCCATAATAATTCGTATATTTATGAACATTTTTTATATCAAGCAATTAAGGTGCTTAAATGCTGATAATTAAGGTTTAAAAAAGCATATTTAAAATAAAGAATAAAGTATTAGAAAAAAGCAGGGTTTTATTTGATTGGAGGGAAACGATGAAATCATGTTTGTAACACAACAGCTGATCAACCGACCAGATAGTTCCAACTATTAAGTATTATTTCCAATAAACAACCTTATATAAGGCGGGTCAAAAACATATATAAAAGTGACTCTCTACATATAAATGTACATAATTAATTAGTGAGGAGTGAGTCTGGTGCACCGCCGCCGATGCCCTATAGAAACCCTAACCGATTGTAATATCAAATGTCATTTATACCCTTGATGTTGCACATATATGTGTAGTTTTTCGGACTCTGGATTTCGGGGGCATTTTAGTCCGATAAATATTAGCGGAAAACACTGTGCGGCGAGAGTTATTGGTTTGACTTGTCTGATATATGTCTCCAACAAATAACCATGATTTGTTTGTACTCGATACAAATACTATGATATAATTATAATGTGATAATTTTCTATATTAGTGATGATTAATATAATATTTATAGGAAAATTTATATTTTATTGTTATTTAATTAAAAAGTAATTTGTAGATAAAATATAAATATAATAAAAATAAGTGATCATTTAATTTACTGAAACACAAAAAATTTACATCTAATTTGGTATGCAAAATAATCTTTTGAAATCACATCATCATTATGTGATGTCCGATGTATTTTTTATGACCGTTTATTTAACCTGCTATGCTGGGTTTGAACGAGTGTGATTTTTTTGACCTTAGATCGATCTCTTCAACTTTGAGAAATTTAAGTTTTATGTGATCTAAAAATTATGTGATTGATATTATTGTTTTAAGATTTTCATTTTAAGAATTATGATAGATCACAATATCAAATGAATTTACTAAATATTAAGTTATTCATTATAAAAAAATTATATTATACTCATACTCTTAAACTGTATATTTTTTCAAACGATTTTTTTTTTAGCATTATTTCCAAAAATAATTCAGCAAATAGCACTGTTTTGGAAAAAAATTAGCTAACTAGCACTACCGCCATCTGTGGTGACGGTAGAGACCTTCTACCGCTAATCCTAGTGGTGGTAGTGCCTAATTTTCAAAATTTTCCCGTCAGCGGCCTTAAACAGGGTAATTAGATACAAATTAGCCTCTACTGCCAGGCCATCTAACGGTAGTGGAAATGTTATAATTTTTTTCTGATCCAATCGGGTATCAAACCCGTTAAGAGAAAAAAAAATTTCCCCTCCCTCCGTCCAGAGAGGTGTCCCCTCTTCTACCGCCAGACCTCTTTGCGGTAATTTTCCTTTTTTTTTCCCTTTTTTTTTCTTTTTTTCCTCTTAACGGGTTTGATACCCTTTTGGATAAAAAAAATTACAACATTGCAACTACCGTCAGAGAGCCTGACGATAGAAGCTAATTTGTATATAATTAATCTGTTTAAGACCGCTAAGAATCTCTATTGTCATCATGACTTGCGGTAGTACTAGTTAGCTAATTTTTTTCAAAACAGTACTATTTGCTGAATTATTTTTGAAAATAATGCTAAAAAAAAAAAAAGGTCATTTTTTCAAGTTCTTTGTGTAAATAAATGTATGGTTGCCGATTCTCGTTGGTGCAACAATGTCCAACTTTCATTGTGTTCTCCAGCCGTCAATTCTAGGGTTTTCTTCTCGAATCCAGAGTGTGGTTTCCACTCACCAGATCTTCTATAGCATCATTATAATAATAAAATAATTTATAAAGTTGAGAACTAAGCTGAACAGTTGGTCTTAGTAAACTATGATCAGTGAATCAGGCTTCAGTTGCTAGTGATTTCAGGCTACACAGACAGTGACACATTATTGGTCACCTAAAACTAAAATGCTTGTGATTGTGGTCAAATCAGGTTTTACTCAAGAGAAGCAAACGTGGGAGATTGTGGCGCACGAGCCACAACGGACAGAACAAAATTAAAATCAGTCAAAAACCGTAATTTTATTAAAGAAAAATTTACATCATAACCCCTAATTATGCGTTAATTACATTACCCCCCCTTACATAAAGAGAAGAAAACAGTGGCCCAACTTGAGTAAAATGGATGGTTTGAGGTAAACATTTTTAAGTAATTCTTATTTCAAAATCTTTCTTAGGAGTGCAACAAAACACCACACTTACATTTCTGAGTTGAATTATAACTCCACGCTCATACTTGATTATATTTCAAGTTGCAATTAATAAAAAAATCATTCCTGCAAGTGAAAAAATTTAGTTTATAATTACTGAATTTTTTGTATTTAGTTTATTTAAGTGAAATCTAAAAGCACGACGGGTAGAGCACATCCAAAACGCAAGAAAATTTTATATATACTATTTTTTCACTTTTTAATATAGTAAAATTTGCCAATATATTACACAAATGAATTATATATATTGTTTTTTTAATTGTATATATTATTTATTGTCTTTATATATAATATTTTTTCAAAGAAAAAAAAGACTGTACGACTGAAAATCCCTCGTTGTAAAACATCAGGTCTCTTTATTTAAATAAATAGAACTAAATTCAGTATTTTTTTCCTTTTTGTTTTTAATTTGTTCTGAAATTTATTTGATTCCGTTTAAATTAAACCGGCCATCACTCTAATATTAACAACTATTTTGTTCTTTATCTCACAAAAAGAAATAACTAATCTCCACACTTATGATAACAGAACAAATTAACGGTAAATTTAACTACATCATTATCAAACAAAGAATACATATAATGATAACAAAATAACAAACCGGCGGTTCTTTTCTTTTTGTCCCTTCTTTTACACACATTCTCCCATTCCATGAAATGCCCTTGTCATTAAAACCCAAGAACCAGCAATACAAAAACAAAAACATTGAAGTAAAGCCATATGATTAGGAACAAATATTATATTAAAAGAATTCTTTTCCAAAAATTAAGAGAAGTCTTATTGTTTATGTACAAGGTGGAATTTGATCAAAATTAATTAGAAGACCGAAACGAATTGAATACTGATCATGCAACTATTTAATCATTTCTTAAAATAAAAAGAAACTATTTAGTCATTTTTTATAATCTAGAACTTTCGAGAATTATATAAATATTTTCTTAAATTTTGTTGGTTTATACTTACATTATCATAATCTCTCTGAAATGCTATGATTCTTATTCCTTTCTTAAGATTTTTGAACATTTAAAAGTACTACCATGTAATAAAAAACCTAGAGAAAAAAGGGGCCAACTTTTGTACCAACTATGTGAGAAAGACAAGACAATAGAACACAACTGTCTTATATGCCCTAACCACGAGCCTCTGTCCCCTCCCTCTGAATTGTTGGGTCTGTGCACTCATTATGTGCAAAATATATATTAATGTCAAAATCATGTAATATATAAAAGTATAACTAAGTTTCATTTCAGCACGAATACAAGCAGTTCAGAATATTTTTTTTATCGCAACCTTTGATGTGCGTGTTTTTCCAGTATAGATAAGGAGAGAATATTGCCGTTAGCAGCTCTACAAGTGATAATTGGCTGATGACTCAACCTTTGATGTTCTTGTTTTTACTTACCATTCATATCATGATTAATAAGTAAAAATATCTCAAAAGTTAATCATTCACTTTTCTATATTTAAATAATTAGAAATAAAATTGATAGTTCAAGTGGTTAAGACATTACTCAAACAAGAAAGAGATTCTAAGTTTGAGGCCGACTTAGAATGGATTTTTTATGTATACAATTAAAAAAAAGCTGAAAAATTATTAAGCATAGCATGAAGAATTAGCGGCAAAAGCTACACTAAAGAAATAATGCCATAATATAAATTTGAAATTTAAAATCTTTAATTGTGTAAAGTTCACATTTGAATTCTCAACTTGGGAAAAGGCCAGAGTTGAAATCTCGGATTGTGTTAATACCAGGATTCAAAATCTCTAAATGCGGCGGAATCACATATTTGTCATCTCAGGATGGAAAACTTTATACATTAACTGATCAAATTATGAAATGACAATCGAAATACTAACTTTAAGTGGTTGAAAGACTTGAAATCCTAACTTTAGGTGGTTGATCAAAACCAAGATCGACAATCTCGCATATTTGAGAAATCTGAGATCTCAATAGTCAGATTTACAAACGAATGGTACCATTGTATTGAAGGAAAGGCTTGAATTCAGCTCAATAAAAATATTGTTGTACTTGTAATGGACAAAATTGTGAACTATTTATTATTTCAAGCCTGGTACGTAATGGGCCATCAAGCCTATTTTTACTCTTGAATAATTCAATCTTTCCCAAAATGGTTCCATAGCTTAATGGCTGAAATGGTTATGTTAGTCAAGTTAAATCCTATATGCATCAACAATGACCAAAATATAAGCAATTTTCTTTCTTAAAATAATATTTCATTTGAGGAACTTAGAAAAAAAGAATATTTCATTGTTTCATAATGACCAAGTATTCCATTTTGACCATGATATTTGATATTATCTCTTATTAATAATATTTCGTATTTTGTTACTGAATAATAATTCAGTGAAAACCTACATGTTTAAAAAATAAGCAAAGCATTGGGGCTAATGAAGAATTAAGGTTTGTGGCTTTTGAATCTTTAGTTTAGGAGGGTTTAATTGTAGAAACTTATTATTTATTTATTTATTGGAAATAAATCATAAACTAGCAAATCTTTCGCTCGTTGCGCGAAATTTCTATAATATTACTTAAAAAATAATTTAAACCATCATTTTGATAATAATAATAATATTTGTATTAAAATATAATACAAATTAATATTATTACACAACATAATACTAATTTAGAAAAAAATAAATACTACAATTATGTCAAAAATTTACAATATAGTATAAACACAACAAAGAAAAGTTGAAAGTACATTCTCAACAAAAATTCCAAATATTAACGATGTTAATACGAATGCGGATAGCTTCAAATACGAATTCATGTCAAATGATACGAACACAATTTCGATATTGTTGGATACGAAAAAAATACTAAATCTATATTATTACGTATCTATATTATTTTTCTAAACACTTAACTATTTATGGCAACAAAGTTAATAAATTATAACAACTTTTCAAAAAAATTTAAAGGAATTAGCAAAAAAAAAATATTAATATGGATGTGGATAATATTTGTATCCGAATATAATAAAAAAAACAAAATATCAATTCATGTATATATATATATATATATACACACACACACTATCTGAATAACTAATTATTCAGATACAAAATCATATCTTATTTATATCTGTATCCAGGAGTTAAATCGATAACCAAATCAATATCCGTATCCGAATAAAACTATCCCAATCAGTATATGCATTCGGTCGGATATAGAAATTTTTTCTTTTTGATATGAATGTGTTTGCGGATATGGATATAGATTAGTCGGATAATACTCTTCATGTTTACACCGTTATAGCACAAAATATTAACATGGATATGGATAATATCTCTATCTGAATATGATAAAAAATTTAAAATATCTATACATGTAAGTAAATAAATATCTATATTATATAGAGAGTGAAATATCTGAAAACACATACTATCCGAATAACAAATTATCAGGATACATAAATTATCCGAATACGGATATTATTCGTATCCGGGAGCCAAATCGATAACCAAATCTGTATCCATATCAGAATATGTATCTGTATTTGGCCATATATGGGTAATTTTGATTCGAATGAAGATTTTTTGCTGATATATAGATATGGGTCGGTTGGATAATATCTTGCCCGTTTACACCTTACATGTAGATGGGTTGAATCTTAAATTTTTTTTAAAGAAAATCTTAACCTTTAGATGATCCAATATAATGGTCAATATCAAATACTTATGAACCTTAATGAGATGAGAGTAAATTTTTTAAAATTAATAACTATTACTGATAATAATAATTTGATACATATGGATGATATGTGTAAATATATCAATCCTTAGATTTGTTAATTCAAGGGTCATGATTAAAGAATGATATTAAGCCAAAGGTAATGATTAAAGGATAATGTGGCTTAATATGTGTAAATCGTGGTAAAATCATCGTTTATATTTCACACAACTTAACAAAATAATTTATATTTTCCTATTTTTCAATTTACGAGTATGAGCGGTAAATGAGTTTAGGGGTCGAACACAAGGAGGTGTGGCCTCAAAAATTAACTAATCTCAATGATTTATCTCTAGTGTAAAATCTTTTATTTCAAGGTTTATTAGGTAAATTTCCAAGTTCAATTGAACAATTTCAGTTTGTGTTCCAAAAATTAAGTACGTCACACTTTAGCGTTTAAATTTGTAACTACACCAAATAAATTCCGAATGCAACACATAATATACCGTTGGAAACTAGAAAGAGAGATCTATGATATGGTCTTTTAATGTTATTATTATTTATTCAAAAATTTCGAGATATTTACAGTTTAGTCCAGAACTTATTTCAGATTCAAAATCGGTTCAGTAGTAACTTCAGAAATTATAGAAAATTCACCAAATCTTGAAAAAAAATCCAAAAATTATACAGAACTTCAACTATCAAGTTTTGGATTTTTTGTTAAATTTTTGTGTAATGATGTTTTGTAGTTTGAGATTTATAATGAAAATTCAGATCGGGATCAGAAACCGGTTCTGACAGACCAGCACTCGCAATAATTGTAATATCTCCTAATCTGTTTTAAAAACTACTATTTTAAAATTTATATTTGGATTCTACACTTCAAATTACTTCAATGAGGAATATTTTTAAATTTTTATCATTTGTTTTTGTACTTTAAAAAATAAAGAAGAAAAGAAACAGTAATTCTGGACAAAAAGTTTAAAAACAGAAAAACTACAATTTTGGAAAATTAATATCTCACAGATTACAGATCTGAATTGGACAACATTTGGGTTGAAAATTATCTACTAAATGAGAACTAAATTTTACAAATATATATTTAATTTTTCAGATCAGAATTAGACACGAAATTAAGAGAAAAAAACTGAAAAACAGAGAAATAACAGCAGCAAGACAGAAACTGGATTAGAGTTTGATTTTCGATTTAAAAATAGGGATTTATAGGAAATTTATGATGTGTAACAATTATTAATCACTAATTGTATAATGTTTCAAATTTAGATGATGGATTTGAGCAATCTAAGCTAAGATTTACTCAAGAATTTGAGTCAAGGACTAGTTTATTCTAAAACAGCCATTTCAAAACAAACTTGATTTAAATCAATCACAACTCCAAATTAATCACACAAAATACTAGGCTAAATATTTCAAATGATTAACAAGCCAATAAACTTCAGAATTAATAGATCAATTGATGAAAAATACTAAGCTAAGTAATTTCCCCAATTTATTCAAAAATGTGTGTGTTTATGACTATTCATCAAAATTCAGCAAAATTACAAGATATTAAAGAAAGATTTCATGTATACAACTCATAAATTTCCTTCTCTATCTAGATTTACTCACACATATTCACAAGAACAAGAATTTGACAAGACTTCATCATTATAACTACAAATTGAGTTCTTGTGATCTACAATTCAAATCAAACAATTAAAAGAGAATTGGATTAAACCAAGAGTTGGAAGACCAGCCGGTAGCTCCCTTGAGTCAATTTGAAGCTCTAATTGTCTCTTGATTCAAGCTAGAATCGACCGATTTGAATTTCACCCAAATCAGCTCCAAATTGCGCGATTTCACTCAAAAACGAAAATTAGAGCTCAAGAGAGCTTGAAACCCAACAATGGTGATTCTGGAGGTTAAAAAAAGATGAGTGGAGAGTGGGAGAATGCATTCTTGTAGAGATAATGGATGAAAGAGCGTGTTTTGATGGATTGAAATACGGTTTTTTATATAGAGAGTTGAGGGATATTTTGGGGCTTGTGATTGGCTCGGGCAGATCAAAGATTGTGTATTAAGTATCTGGACGAAATTTAGTTGAATTTGGTTGAGAGTTGAACGATTTTGGGCGGTTGAAAATTTCCTCTGTGTTTGTTTGGCGGAAAACAAAATCTCAGATCGCATCTGAAAATTTGAAACGCCACTAGTCCGCGCGAGAATATATATATTTTTTTCGCTGCTTTCTATCTCATGATTTGATTGCTCGTTTTCTTCACAATTCATCACCCATTCTTGATCTAGAATTCTTCTACTCGCTTTCACGAATATGCAGAGCTTTGAATCAACGAAAACGGTTGAGTATTCATCCAGTTATGCTACTTTGAACACAAACAACTTAGTTTTTCTTCCAGCACTAACCAACAGTGACATTTCGATCTCAAACTCGAATTATGTTCAATTATTCTCAAAATGTCCAATTGTAAACTCTTCTTCACTTCCTTACAAACCCGTAGCACTTTGAATGGTCCAAAATGATCAATTGTAGCTCGAGATATGCTCGAAAAACCGAGCTTCAGCCCCATTTCAGCTCCAGCAGCGTTAATTCTGTAATTTCCATCACAAAATCCATTTTTCCTCCAACAACATCAAGATCAAACTCTGAATAACTCATCTATACTTCCATGAGATTGTTCATGTTGCATTTCGGACTCCAATTCCACTCCTAACTCGCCGATTTCGCTTGGTTACTGATTCAGCTTTTGACTTGGTTAAAACCGCATTAGCCAAACTCTAACCCCGAGACATTTTTGAATCAAATTAAAAACTCAAACACCTTGATACTATCTCATATAAACTCTCTGAATCAAGAAAACATCACCTTATTTGAGAAATTCGAGCCAATTCGATTTGAGTAAATTTTGACCGTTAAAACTGGAATTTCGTTGAACAATTATTGGCGCGATTTCAAACTCAAACATCTCTCTCATTTCTTCATCATTTTTTGAGTTCTTTATATAGTTGGAAAGAGGGGAATAAGTAGAAGAGAATGTCGTTGGAATTATGACAAACTAATATCTGTGAAGGAAATGGTGAGCTCGAGAATACTGCAGCTCGAAATTGGTTATTTTTGGTCTGACGGAAGGTTTTTCGCGTTTTTTGGCCAACTCCGGCAGTCTCAGTGATGATGAATGATACGGTTGTGCTTGTCTTATCAATACGAGTCAAATGGTGGTGAGTTTGTTCAATTTCGAGCATTTCAAAAAATCAGTGCTTTTGAGAGAGAAAGAGTTGGCTTTGACTGCGACAGTTGACCAGAATTTCGACGCGTCATTTTTTTCGATATTCTTTCGCTGCTAGGTTTATTTTGAGGAGTAAAAAGGTGGTTAAGATCCATTTGATCGGAACGTTACATTCCGACACGAAACGTCATAAGAAACATGGAAGTTTCTTCTCTGTTTTGGGACCGAACATGGTCCGTTCACGTATCGGTTTGGCTGAAGAACGTCATGAGACAGTGGACGTTTTCATAACGTTTTGTAGTCGTTTCTAACTCGTTCCAATGTTTGCTCTTTTCCACCAACCTTTTCCATCGTTTAGGGTTGGAGAAGTATGTGTATGGAGTATTTAAGGGTTTTAGGGAGAGTTTGGTCATCTTTGGCCCATTATTTGCATTTTGGTCCAATTCTTCGTTTTATGGCATTTTCACCTGTAAAATTACACAAAAACCTATTAAGAGGTTTCAAACTATGTTTTATGAATTATGAGCATTTTTTACACATTTCATGTGAATTATGATTGAATTTGTCATGATAAAAATCCTAAAAATGTGTATAAAAATACACATTACAATATGGTGAGGGAATATTTTTCAAAATGAATAACTATTAATAATGTATATGTGATTCAATGTTAATTGGATGATCTGGTACTCTTTATTTTGTTTTTTTTTTTAGACAACATGCCCGTAGGCCGGTACTCTTTATTTAGTTATATTTATATTTTTGCTAGTTTAGTGATTATTTATTTAAGATATCTCAGAAAATCATGTGTTTTATTTTCCTTTCCAAATTTAGAGGGATATGTAAAATTAGAAAACATTGTCAAAAACTGATTTAGCATAGTATAAAGAATAAGATGCAAAAGTTGCATTAAAGATACTATTATGCAAATGACTCATAGCTTAGGATTTTTAGTACATATTTAGCAAAGTCTCTAAATTCATCATGTCAAATATATAAAACCTGAGACTACAAATCTCAGTATGAATTCAAGCCAAAATTTGAAAATCCAAATTAAGGTAAACTTGAGATTTGAAAAATGCTTATTATCGTAAAACTTCACATGTGAAATTCGACTTGGGAAAATTAAGCAGACAATTGAAATCTTTGATTTGTTGAAACCGAGATTACAAATCCCAAAATGCGGTGAAACCTGGGATTTGTAATCTCGGACAAGAATGAAAAACTTCATATTTGAAATCTCGCATTACAATAAAACCCCAAATTCGAAATATGGGGGAATTTCAGTTATGAAATTTGGATGAAACAAGACTTGAAGTATGACTTCTGGTCGGGAAATATCGGATTCAGAATCCAATTCAATAAAAATATAAGCCTCATAAATTGTAGCGGCTGGACTGAATTGTGATATATTTATGGGAAATGTGATATCACGACGCACTGTAACACTCACAAATTACAACGGACTGTATATACTATTTTTTTCTATACACTGTTTTTATTGTTTTAGACATATTTTTATTTTTTACGCGTTATTTACTTTTGGAATTTGTATATAATGTTTTACCACTTTTTAATATACTATTTATTTTCTATATATTTATTTTCATTGTTTGCGTATATAATGTTTAAAATGAATTATATATATTGTTTTTTCAATTTTGTACATTATTTATTAGCTATATATATTGTCATAGTGCTGCACGATGGGAAAACCCATCGTGATATATGAAGTCCCTATATTTATTATTTTAAATCAAATACTAAATGGTCCGTGCCAAGGCTATTATTACTCTTGCATATTTCATATTGACCAAGTATTCCATTTTGACCATAATATTTGATAGTTTTTTTCTTAATAATATTTTATATGACTGAATAAATTCAATGAGAAGCTACACTTTTTTAGAAGAAAATTCTAGGCAAATAAATTAGTGAAATCATTGCATGTTGTTTATTGAAGGAAAGTAGAATGGCAAATAATTATTTGTTGTTTTGGTTCAAGAAGAAGAGAGAGCTTCTAAAGTTGTAAAAATCTGATTGGGATACAGCATGGTGGCCATACTGTTGGGAGATATGGGTAAGGAGAAATTCTAACCTGTAACAATGAATAATGTGACGTAAGAGTTCTAGAGCAAAATATCCTATAAAAGTGAGAGTATTGGAGCAAGCTTTGAGTGAGTTTTGACGTCATGTGTTAGAAAAAAGTGCTGCGTAGATTTTGTGTGCAACTTTATATAGATGTATTTTTGTTCTATGTATAAATATTATATGACATTATATTTTGGTCTAGACCTATGTTTCCTTCCAAAAAAAATAATAATTTCTTGTTAAAATATATTTATTTGATAGATTATATAAGTACAATATGGACATGGTAGAACCCACTACTTAATAATCTCTGTTTAGCATGAAAAACTTCATATTCGAAAAATCTCGAATCCTTTCGAAACCCTAATTTCCAAATATCGGTTTAGACCAAGATTTTAATTTTGTATATGTTTGGACGAAATGAAAAGAGAGTTGAAATCTCAACTTTGGGTGGTTGAACTAAACCAAGACTGGAAACCTCGAAATTTTTGCAAAATCCGAGAACTAAATTCTCAACAAATATCGGATTTATTTACCCCGAAAAAATGATACTGTTGTGTTGGAAAAAAAGGCTCTAATTCAGCCCAATAAAAGAATAGACCGAATTGTTAAGTATTATTTCAAGGTTAATGGGCCGAAAATTTTGTGAATACTCCCTATTTTGCATTTCGGCTAAACAATATTCTATTACGACTTACGAGCCAGCTCCTTTTTGTCATTAAGAAAACGTGCATAATCACCTTTGGTTCTACATTCTTTGATCTCCTATTTTCGGCCAATCTTAGTCACCTATTTTAAGCATTTAATTCCATATATATTACCTGACAACAAACGACGAGACGAATCACTAATCATTATTGTCTTTTTTTGGAGGAAAACACTAATCATTCTGTCAATGGAGCCTAAATTAAAACAAACCATCAATGACCTGATGGAATTCACCTACGATGAGAGAGAGGCTGCGTCCGGCTTGCTTCTGCTTCACAACACATTTCCACTCGCCAAAGTGAAAAATGAGCTTAACGTGGTAAAACAAATGAATTCTCACTCGGTTGCTATAAAGAAGAACGGATGGAGGGTCCATAGATGCCCGATATGTGAGGCCACGTTTATGTCTGGTCAGGCGCTTGGCGGTCACAAGGGGAAACACAGGTCTCGTGCCCGTGCGAATGTTGAGAATGCACAGAGTCGGAATGGTGTAGAGAGAGAGGGGGAGAAGAGAGAAGCCAACCCGTCTGCTACATTGGACTTGGCTTCTAAATTGTGTTGAAAAGGCGTGAGCTCATTTTGTCATGATTGAAATGACAAAATGATGCTAAAAGATTTGTTTTAGGGTTTTGAATGAAAAACATTGTTTTTAGGGTTGTATTTGCTTTTCATTTTATTCTATAATGGATGGATAGCATCCTCATTTTTTCTTTTTCTTTTTGTTTGTAGTAGTTCCTACAAGGGGAGCTTTTATTAATTGAGTCCAGATTGGTTTTAGGGTTGTTTTTTCTTTAGTTTTTTATATGGATGGATGGATATGGTCCTCATTTCTTTTCTTTTCTTTTTGTTTATAACAACTCCTACAATGGGAGCTTTGATTAAATGAGTCTAGATGTTAACATGAATTGACAATGAAATAAAAGCATAATTCTTGGTTTTGGAGCATGTTTTGTTATATTATTTCATAGAGAAAAGTTCAACTTTGGTCTCTCAGCTATTGAATTAATTATTTTTTGGCACCTCAATATTTTATTGGTCTAATTTTAACCCCTCGATTATTGAACTTCCTTTTTGGCTCTTACATTCGTTAAATACTTACGTGTCCGTTAACTTGACACGTAAGCAGTGATTTGGTATGTAATTCTGACGTGGCAAGTATGACATGGTAATTCCCGCCTTTCTTTCCATCAAATTCTTTCTTTCTTATATTTTTCTAAAATTTGCTCCTTTAGTTTAATTCCGTATATATCATTCATTGATTAAAATTTTTAGAAAAATATAAGATATGTTTCTGCCCTTATCTTTTTCTTTTAGAAAACTTGGAGAGGGTTTTAAGATTATCCACTTTAATTCTAAAAAAAAAATAGATTATTCACTTTAAAAATAATAACTAAAAAGACATGATCTCTGTTTTGGGTCTACCTCCAATCTATTTTTATAAGATATTCATATTTATACATAGTATAACGTTTATTAATATTTTTAAATTACATTTACAGATATTAACAAAAATATATACCATGTTCTTGTAGCTAAGCACGGAGCTTGACCGAATTTATTGGGGGGGCCAAAAAAAAATTTCCTACTGATTAGCACTGTATAAAATTTTTGGGGGGGCCAAATACACAAAAATACATGTATTTCAATTTTTTTTTTCACTAAAACACTACTGATATATACTACTCCGTTAAAATCTTGAGGGGGTAGCCCCCCAGTCCCTATTAAGCTCCGTCTTTGCTTGTAGCCAATGACTCATAGGCTAAGTGGTATAGTTGAGTGCAATGTTTGTGACTAATAAATATCCAACAATTCATTACCATCATCTTTCTTTCTTTAAATAAATATCCAACAATTGCTGCCTTAAAAAAAATTATCATGTAAATATATTATAATAAAAATATATCCACACCAAAGTTTATTATGGTTCCACATGTTTATATGATTAAAAACATTTCTAAATTTTATGCAATAGTAACATATTAGTTAGCAACACAATATTTTAACATCATTATGTATAGTTTCTACAGTTTCAATGATCATAAAAAACCGATTCAAAGTTTTAGCCGACCATATTTGCCATTGCATTACTTGTTTACCAAATATCAGTAAAAAAATACGATGCCCTAACTCGAAACTAATTTGGAGATACAATCAAAATTTTATGGGACAGGATATTCCACATTGGTTATTCATGGCCTGTGTATCCATGACAAGTAAGATAAATGATGAAATAATACATACAAACAATGTATGATAGTGTTATAGCAACTACAGTTTCAAAATAGATTTTTCTGGTAATATCTGTTTATTGATTTCTCTGAATAATAGTGTCTAATAAAACTCAAAAAACATGATAAATAATCCTCTACCTTTCTGAAAATAAGGGCATCATCATATCCATCAAAAATCTATAAATCAAAACTATATCATGCACAAGTTTTCACTACGCCAACGTTAACTAACAAGCTACACCATATATAATACAACCTTCAATCAAAACAAAATAATCAACTGAAAACCAAACCCATCCATTTTGATGTAATAATAACTTTGACTATTCTAAAAAAAGAACGAATACTCAACAAAAATACTAATAACAACAAACGAGAAACATAAACTCAAGTCTTTACTTATAAACCAATTAAACGTCACAAACTTAACAACATCCCTTTACCAAAACAACATCGCACTTAAAAATGCCAAGACTCTTCGAAACACGAGTTCTAGCACAACACACCAAAACCATACCATACCATCCGACAAAAACATCAACCAATATTACACTTAGAAAAGAAAAAATGAACCGTTCAAATTCAAATGAAAAACACTCATGGCTGTACAAAAGGACTACACAACTAACAAAATAATATTTTTTTGCCATGATACAAACCCACCTTTATAGACTCCATGCAAAAGTGATACCCCCCCCAACCGAAAAAAAGTAAACCCCAAAATGAGATGAATGCAAATGCTGACTGGAGGTGGTCTTCTCCGGAATCTTCACCGCCTTCTCGTAAATCTCGGTGTTATCGTGGCTCTGCAGGTGCTCGATCTTCTCCAAACCCTCCGCGTCGTCGATCAGCTGCGCGTACTGGTTCACGTCCCCGCTGAGACCCATGTTCTTGAAGGCCTCCCCGATTTTGAGAATGTTTTCCAGGCCTTCGAGACAGACGGTCACGATGCGGGGGTCCGGGCAGATGAGCAGGTCGCAGAGAGGTTTTATGCAGCCCTCCGTGACTAGAAACCTGTGGGAGGAAGGAAATAATGAGTGAATTTTACATAAATTAGGAGCGAGTATTTGAAAGAATATGGTGTTAGGGTATGGGGGGGGGCAGATGAGGTCGCATAAGGGTTTTATGCAGACCTCTGTAACTAGAAATCTCGGACAAGAATTTAGGGTTTTAAAATGAGAAGTGTGTGTAAAATAGTTTGAAGAATATGGTGTTAGGTCTTGTGAGAAAGAATTCATGAAATAGTTGAAAAGAAAAGAGTAGATGGTATAAACAAAGTGGAAGCATCTAAAAGAATGTGGGGTTAAAGTATTTGAATGGTTAAAGAAAAAAAGATCATTTTTTTTAAATTAAGGGGGTGGGTGTGTAAAATTTTCTAACAATGTGGTGTGACGGCTTGAAATCTAGTAAAGAATGTTTTAAACTAAGAACTGTAAACAGTTTACATAATTTAACAAATTAATAAAGAAGTTTAAGCAAATTGAAGTAATAAAAAGTAAGATGAAATTATACTTGATTTGTTCTTGAGTGCCGCCCGAAGTAGCATTAGAGATGGCCCAAGCGGCTTCTTTCTTTATATCAAACTCGGTTGATTGCAGAAGCATCACCAACGGCCCTATTATTCCCCGACTCCAATTGAGATTAAATTGTTGGGAAAACATACCTGAATCTGATCCTTATTGCCGGCGGTAATATTGGAGATGGTCCAGCAAGCTTCCTTCTTAGTGCTCTTCTTGTGGTTGTTGGTAAGCAGGTCCAAAAGGCAAGGCAGAGCTCCATTTTCTATCACAAACTGTTCCACCAAAAACAATAATAATATGAGTTCGGATAAAAAAATAAAGCTAATATATCATTATTTATGGGGCAATAACTTAAAGGTAGACAAAAAGAATAAGGTACCTGAGTCTGAAGATCATCACCAATGACTATGTTCCCAACCGTACAAAGTGCCGGAATCAGAACCGAAGGAGAAGGATACCTGCGCCAACAAAATCAAATCAATAAACAAACAATCAAAAGTAATTATATAATTTTATCATCATGATAACTGATATGAGGAACTCGACGATGCCAAAATTCATTTACCGCAACAATCTAGTCCATTTGACCACCCAACTATTTTTTTAAATGAAATTTGATATCTATACCTGAATGAGTCGGTTGTTGTTGAAGCTAACTGTTTGAACCTTAAGTTAGCCTCGAATTGTTGCCATCTTATCCAGTATCTTTGAATTCCGTGCTTCTTCATCTTTCCTATCACACTGTTTGCTTAATCTGACGTATATCTTACTTCCTACAGAATTTTTTTTTGTATATTAACATGGAGAAATAATATAAAATATTCTTTCATTGAAGAGTATATATTTTAGTACAACAGTTTCAGTACTTTTACTTCCTCTTGTTAAGAACAACCATTTGTCACATAAATAGTAAATTTAGGTTTACCTTTCAAAATGGTAAACAATGGTTTACCACATAAATAGAAAATTTAAATTTGAAAATGGTAAACCCTGTTGGCATAACAACTCAACACAATTAATGAGTGATAACCAACAAATAAATATGTCTCGGAAACGAATGCTTGAAATTTCAATTTGTCTCCTCCTGCTCTTCTCATTATGGCGTTTTCAGGGAGTTTAGCTCTCTAAAGGATTATATTGGTTGCATAAATATGTATGAAAAAACTGAAGGTTGGTTTACTTTGACCAAATAGTCAAATACAATACACATTCACACACACACACTACCATAAGACAACCTCACAAAAATGTGATACGGAAAAGGAAAAGAAAGGCTAAAATCATATTCATACCTGAATCGCCATGTCAATAGAATTTGAGATATTTAACGTGTTCCAAACTTTTGCATTCTTCTTTTAGCTCCAAGGAACATCCATCAAGTGAGAGACTTTGAAGATGTGCCACTCGGCTTCTTTCAGGCAGCACTTTGATATTTGGGCAGTGATATATCCTTAGCTTCCTCAGAGAAAGCCAATTTAACCGGGATGGCATTGTTCGGAGATTTAAACAAAAGTTGAGCTCGAGATCTTCCAATTGAGACAATAATTCAAGAGCCTTTTCTTGATCTTCTGTGAACTCCACCACTGGCACTGGGTGAAATTCAAAGGCAGTAGTACCAAACACTAAACGTTTGAGTGAGGCGAGATGCCGGCAAATACACATGGAGAAAACCTCAGCATCATCAATAATGAGCTCTTTAAGTGACAATTGGAACTCTTGACCTAGCAACTCTTCCTCTTGTAATGCAGAGTCCAATGACACGGCAAAACCAGGGCACTGATATACTTGCAGTTTATTCAGTTGACGGAGGAATCGTAAGCCTTCTAATTGAGCCAATGAATTGCAACCTTTAATTGTCAATTCTTGCAAAGCCGTGCAATAGTAAAGCATTAACGATCTGAGGTTCGGGCTTTGTGATATGCATAAGAAGTTTAGAGGGGTAAGACTCGATAGCAATCGAGTCTGTAGGTCCTCTAGCACACTAGTAACCTTGAGACTTTGAATAGACGGGGGAAGCACACAGCTCTCTTCAAGTTGATTTTCTAGAACAAGGGAGGACATGAGCGTAAGGCAGTTCGATATGGTCAAGCATCGGAGAGAGAGCAGTTCTCTGAAACCATCAGCGCCGAGGGATACCAAATTTGTGCAATCATTTATGCATAGCTTCTTAAGAGAGGTTAAGAAGAGTGGAAGCATATGCAACAAAGCTTGGTCAGCCAACATATTATCAGTTGGAACCAATAAGGCTTGATCGGACTCTGTTAGAATACCAATTTTTAACCAAGTTATGTTGGGACATTCAGATATAGTCAAATCTAAAAGAGATGGCGTGTATTGCAGCAACTGTGATAGATGCTTTCCAGTAATACCGGTTGCCCGGATAACAAGTTTTTTGAGAGATGGTGGCAGACGGGGGTTTATTCCTTGGTGTTCAATTGATGGAGAAAGAAGTAGCGGGCATGAAATTATTTCCAATTCTTCTAAGGTATCAAGGAGTCTGAAGCCCTCCCATGGGAGAGTTGAGAGACAAGTGCATCCATCAAGAATTAATCTCTTCAGAGACCTCAGATGGCCAAACATCAAGACCTCTCCTAAATTTGTTAGCTCAGCACTTCCATAGAGCGATAGTCCTCGATGTGATAAGGACAATCTTTCATATGAACTTGAAACCACTTCTATTTCAATTCTGATAAGAGCATGGGTATGCGGTAAAGGAGGCAACAAAGCTAGCAAGGGACAATTCATAATTGTAAGGTCAGTTAGGAAAGGAAGCCAATATTTATCTCCATCTTGCGTCATATACTTAAGTCGGGGAAACTCCCTCAGCTTGGGGCAATCAACAATTTCTAATTTCTCTAGACACGGAAATATCGCCCATGTGTCTAACCCCCCTATCCACTTTTCTAACTCTGACATTTCACAAATAAATATCTTCCTTAGGCACCGAAAACACTTCATTGTGTCTCCACCGAAAGCTCCAAAAACAAGCTCTCTTAATGCACTCATATCCTTGAGAGAGAGCGACTCAAGAAATGGAAATTGTTCAAGAGGTGGCAAGGTTTCCCACTTTGAACAACCTTCAAGTTCGAGGAACCGCAAGTTAACAATCGTTGGGAACCATGATGGGAAAGTTGAGCACCAAAATCCAACAATCTTGAGGTTCCTGAGGTTGGAATGAGGTTGGAGGCCTTCCATAACCTCCATTTCAAGCGGATACATAGTATTAGAACACAAATGTTTCCAATTCAGTGACAATTCTTCAAGACGCATTTTATCAAGAATTTTACCTTCAGAGGCCTCTTGCTTGGTCCGTACATTCTCTAGGCCATCAATGCTAAGCGTAACAAGCTCAGATAAATTTGCAAGTTGCCATAGCTCAAACCCACTCACATTTTTAACATGAAATTTCTTGAGCTCCTGAAGGAAGGTAAGCTTTCCAATCCGATTAACTTTTGCGTGTAGTCTCTCACTAGCAATGAAGTGGCATAAATTTACGAGATTGTTCAATCCTTTCGGTAAATTACATAAAAATTTCCAGTTTTCCACATCTAAGGTTTGAAGGTGGTAAAGCCTAGAAAAGCATTCAGGCATTTGTTTATGGTATGGAGGCCTTTGAGAATATATCCGTAGATAGCGAAGGTGAATAAAATCCGCAAAATTGAACAAAAAAGGATCCGTACTATCGGCACCTATAGACAAGATTAAAGCACGCAAAGCTTTTGCTTCTCCGAATACATGATTCACAATTTTGGCACATCCGGGGCCGTAACTACCGAATAGCATCAAGGTGCTCAGCCTCTCTACTTTTAATAGCTTTCCAATATTAACAAGCTCCTTTTCAAAGTTATCATTGGAATTTAATTTTTCAAAGGTTCTATGGGTCATGGGGTATGATAAAGTAGGATTAACCGTCCCTGTATAAGCAAAAGATGTGTCGATAGATAAGTGGCGTACGGATGGTAGGATTTCTCTAGATTGGCGGCCATCAATTATATGGCATTCACGTGATGAAACCATTTGTGCTAAATCATGCATTAAATCATGCATCACGAAAAAACAGCCGTCTTGCTGGATGAAACCATAACCAGCTAACTTGTTCAAAAAACCATAATCAACTAACTCGTTCAAATACTCGGCTCCAACATCCTCCAATCTTTTACCATCTGTACTAGAAGCAATAAAACCCTGGGCCATCCAAATATAGACCAGATCACTACCATATAGTTTGGAGCCCTTAGGGAACAAAGAACAATAAGAGAAGCATCTTTGGAGATAAAACGGTAGATGTTGGTAACTGAGCATCAGAGCCGGCATAATACCATCACTGCTCTTCAATGATCTCCATTCAACACTATCCAATATCCCATTCCAGTATGACTCTCCAAGATTCTTTCTTAGAAGTGCACCCACACTTCTAGCTGCCAATGGGCAGCCCTTCAATTTCTTGGCAATTTTTTGCCCGATATTCTGTAAATCCGGGTGTCCCTCATGATTCTCATCACCAAATGCGCATACCTTAAAGAAGGGCCAGAAATAGTTATCCTCCAGACAAGACAAATGAACCGAGTCCCTTGCCCCAATCATTCTTGCTATGGACATGTTTCGAGTTGTCACCAACACACAATTACCATTCATGGAATTACACCTCAGTGGAGAAAGAAGTAGATTCCAACGACTCTCATCCACGTCTTCCCACATATCATCCACAACAAGCAAAAACCTTTTAGACTTCAAGCTACCCACAAGGATCTTCTGGAGAGTATCTAAATTTTTTATTCCTTTGTGCCGACCATCTGAGACGCTATCCAGCATCTCATGCGTAAGTCGGACAACATCAAAATTGTTAGAAACACAGATCCACATTCTTTTTCGAAAGGTTTCTTGAACCCTCATATCGTTGTGCACAAATCTAGCAAGAGTTGTCTTGCCCACACCACCAAGGCCCACTATCGCAATTGCACGAAGATCCTTAGGTTCATCACTCAGAAACTGCTCTATGATGCGATCTCTCTCCTTGTCCCTCCCAAACACCTTGTATTCAGTGAAGAAAGAGGTTGTTTGTCGTGCAACTGCTTGAGTGTTCCCAACACTCCTATGAATCGCGTCTAGTTTCTCCAACTGAAGAGCTCGGAAAACATCTTCACCAATCTCATGTAATTGCTCCACAACTCCTCGGATCCTGCGTGATATGTCATCCCTGTCAAGCCTTATTCTTTTTGATCGACTTGAGCTAGCATTGATGTCCAAACTCCTTTTTCCTGAGCATATATATAAACATTCAGAAGCGGGTCATATATAATTTTAAATTTGAAGTCCCTATTTTTTTCTTCTTTTTGAAGATTCAATACGCACTTAGGCAGAATTTTGGAGCTAGTGCTCAAACCATTCAAAAGAAATAATGCTCTGTTTTAATTGAAGAAATAGTTTAAGTTAGGTCTATATATCTTGTATAACTTTTATTTTACGTTTTGGTACGATCACGTGTAATTGCAAATCCATACAATGTTGAACTTGATTTTAATTAAATAGCCTAAGGGCATTTTCAAGCAAAAAAGAAAAAAAAAAAAAAATATATATATATATATATATATATATATATATTTCTGAGAAGTAACTATTATAAGCTTTAAATTTGAACAGTTGGGTTTATTTTGAAGAAAAACTGGGTGTGCCACTGCGACCCACTTTTGCTACAAAATTCATGCTTGAAATGACAAATATGAACCATCAAATTATTATTTATACTTTTTGTAGGTACTTCTTACCAAGTCAGAGTATGAATTGTATTCTTCTGCAAAGACCCACACTGAGTTGACTAGATATCTTGCTAAGTCAAGCAAATTTCCCAAGTTAAACTAATAGAGAGGACGTACCAGTTTCATTTCTGCGAAGAAATGTGGAGGCAACAAAATCGTGCGAGTGGCTGACAGTATTGCTCAAAAGACCAGGGCTTACTCTATTGCCTCCTTCAAGCTCTTCTTGGATTTGGTAGTAGAGCAATTCGTCGAGCAGATCCTCTGCATCGTAGACAAGTTGCTGGATCTCCCTTATAGATTGCGCCAAGTATTCATTGGTTATCTGCTTCCCTTGTGCAGATCCAACGATAAGGTTGACCTTTCTCAGCTGAGATTTGAGGCGCTTGATGTCTTCTGTGAGGCCTACGGCTGAGCTCCAGACCTCTAGCTTAGAGGTGAGGTACTTGTCGAAGATCACCGGAATGAACCAGCCTAGCAGTGTTACTGCATCCATCTTCAAGAACAATCAAATTAACAAAGAGGTGGAGCAGAAGGATCTTGACACAAGAAAGAAAGAGGTTTGATTGGGGAATCTTCAACTGCTATACTTCGGGCTTATTGTTCACGTTGGCTGGGTCAGAGTACGAATTATGTCTTTTTCTTCTTTCGTTTGGGAGCACGTAAATTATTTACTTTCATGTTTTTTTTTTGTTTTTTCAGAGAATCCACCTTCCATGAGGTGTGTAGCTAGGGGCGGCAAGTGGTCGTACCGAATTTATATTCATATTTTTTTTTTTGGATTCAGACATTTTTTTTTCGTATTCAGATATAGTTGTATCCGATTTCAGTATCACTTAGATATTATATGAATCCGGATATTATTCGGATTTATCGAATATGAATACGGATTTGAATTCTTTTTGGTTATTAAAACATTACAAAAATATTATATAATTATTTTATGATTTGTAACTTTATTATCATATTTTTTTATATATCATATATATTGAGTTTTATATAGCTTTATTATAAGAAAAAAAAAATATATAGACAGTGTGTCATAATCAGTGGCGGAAGTGACTAGGAGGTAGCTGCCCCTCCTAGATTTCAAAAATATAGTATATATTATCGTTATATTACTATATTTTGTAGAGAAATTGAAAGTTATGTACATACTGCCCTGTAGATTTTTCATGTATTTTTGCATCACTATCCCTATATTTTAGGTCAAGATCCGTCACTAGTCATAATTATATCAAAATCTTAAAGTCTGAGTTCGAAAATGAGTACCTATATTTGATAAATATCTGGATCCGATCAGGATACAGGTCTAATATTTCAAGTCCATATTCAGATCCGTATCTGTAAAAAGGATCCGATCCAGATACATTTTTGAGAGGATCTGGATTTTTTTATTCGAATATGGGTATTTTTCGGATATGTTACCGGTTCAGTTCGGATAATATCTGACCTATTGCCACTCCTAGCTATAAGACTCGCTAAATATTGACTAAATATTGAGATACATGTATTTTGAGACTTTGGATGACTTCAATTTAATTTTCTTTCAAAATAGACTGTCATAACTCATACCACTAGAGCCAGAAAGCTTTGACCTTTGTCTTTTTACTTTTTAGATATGAATTGATTGAAAGGAAAATATTAGAGAGAATTCTGTAGTATATGAACTATAAAGAATAGGAAGTTCGCTCTGAAATTGGAGAAGTTTTCCAGATCTTTTTTCATACAACACTGATTTGAAAAATAGGGAGATACTAAACAACATACGTATGTTCGAACATACGTTTTTTTAAAATACCCGTAAAGTGGTTATAAAAAGTAAAAATTCAAATTTCAACCGTATGGATGTAATATATATGTTATGAATATGTTGTGGATTAATTTTCACAGGAATCGAATAATATATCATTGCCATCATGTATCATCAAACTATTATTCCGATATATGTTTTGAATAGTGCTTGCATATTTTTGATGATATATGATGGCAATGTTATAATATTCTGTTTTTTGTGAAAATTAATTTCCAACATATTCATAACATATATATTACATCCGTACGGTTGAAATTTTCATTTTTATTTTTTTAATACGTATTTTGGGTGTGGCAAAAAAACGTATGCTGTGCATACGTATGTTGTTTAGCCACACCCTGAAAAATATATACAAATCTAGTGTCGGAATTAACATTTCACAAATTTAGTGTTTTCGGTATGGTTGGCCCAAAAACAAATGTCGCCAATGGGTTGGTGATAGATTGGGAAAACTGCTCTGTTAGGACCATAAAAATAATTAGTGGTGTAATTAAGCTATTAGCTGCCAAAGAAAGACCACTTCAGCCGAAGTGGTGAAAAACGTTTTTCCTAACCTCTTCTACGGCTGATCTTGTTGTGATTGTTTCTCCGGCTGATGGAAAAAATGTTGGGGGAACCGAGTCACCATGTGGTCAACAACCACTGATGAGAATGGATGACCACGTGGTTAATATTAATTATGTGGTTAACACATCCTAGCGGAAACTACCCATTTGTCCTTCTTAGATCCCGTTGAGAAATGAAAATCAAAACAAATCTTTAACTCATACCTCGGATAACAATAATCCGGAAAAGGGATCTTAGATGCGGAAGAGTCTTCTCGTCTTGGGAAGATCATCTAGATCTCTAATGCTGCCAACATGCATAAACTCGTCAATGCTGTTAATGGGCACCGTCTCGTCAAGATCACCAATGCTACCAAAATTACCGATAGGCACAGACTCGTCTACATCGCCGGCGTTACTAACGGGCATAGATTCGTCTCGATCCTAAAGCGCTACCAACGGGCACCGCTCTCTATTTGTATATACACGAACACCTCTTTAACTGACAAGAGAACTACGTATGCTAGTACATAAACCTTCTCCGACTCACAAAAATGAAGAAACTCTTTCTTTTTTCTTTCTCACTTTTCTCACAAGAGATTCTCTCTTGAAGTGATGAGATTATTCTATTCACGTTCTGTCGCTCACTCAGACTACAGGGAGTTTCTCTATCTTCATTGTGTTGTTGTGTTGTTATTCTATTATATATCTTCTGCTTGCACTTCTCATATATTTATAGAGAGTCATCACATGGCACTCTACAGTACAATAACCATGAAGTAAGCAGCACTGTGCAGGAACTCATCCTTATCTGTTAACCTTGAAGTAAGAGAACACGTACATGAACTCTTCTTTTTGTTCACCTCGAAGCAAGCGGACATGTCAGACATGTCAGGAACTCGTTCTTATCTGTTCGTCTCGAAGTAAGTGACTAGTTATAGCCTGTCATCCACCAACGGTCATATTGTTCTCGATGTAAGCAAACAGATATAGCATGTCACTTCCCAACGGTCATAATAATAATGATCTTGATGCAAGCGAACAGTACAGGAACACTTCCTTATCTGTTCACCTCATAGCAAGTGGATATGTTAGACATGTACAGTGTGTCATCCCATAATACGCTATTATCCAGGTTCATAATCTAGAAGTAAGCGAACACATAAATAAGATCTTGTGTGGTCAATTCGAGTATATTCATTTATGTGTGACTATATAGATTTATTTAATGTTGGCAATAGATTGAAATGTATTTCCAATCTGTAAATCATGAGTGGACTCTAGCAAGCCATCATGACTACCAAAATTAAAAGAATATCGTGATCCGATTGAACATGTTCTACAGTCATGTATTCTATCTGTTTGTTACGCGATATCTTATTGACCATAAGGCAAACATCGATGTCATTCTCATATTGATCAATTATCATTTCCTGATATCAAAATTAAGCTGAAAAAAAACAAATGACATTAATAACTATTATTAATTCATTTGAGTATGGCCGTATATTTTTCTTCAGCTCGTATTCATCAGGGGGCCCAGAGATATCTCTCTCGTATGAGAGGAACAAATCTCATCTTGACCATTCACATCCCTCTCCATGGTTCACCTCATTCCCAACCACAACCTTTATAATCACCCGGTTAAAGCGTGACATTTGATTGTATCAAAGTATTCGGGTTCCCATGTAGGAAACCATGATGATCTCAGGTCTTCGGACAAAAATACTTCCTGCGTTGGAATCGCTCTGATGACATACATTGTCGGATTTCCTGTAGGTGGTCAATCCAATGCATGGTCTCCAACATGCACCTATCTTAATGACTTGATATCATATATCATGATCAGTAAAACATGATCATCAGTCAATTAAGATACTAGTGTACATTTATATCTTTTTTACCACATGGTATGTTTATCTCAAAAACCATCATATAAATGACTAGGGATACATCATAAAAAACATCATATAAATGTTTATCAGTTTGATTTCCGGGTATGAATCCAGAAAATTTGTTATTCGGATAATATTTGTTTTCGGATATTTCATTATATATCGTATACAGATACAAATATCTATACGGATACGGATTGGATTTTTTTTTTCATTATATTCGGATAAGATACAGATGTTATCCATATCCATATTATTGTTTTGTTGCTATTTCTTCAAATTCTCCTTATAAATTGTTATATTTTATTAACTTTA